>CABHPP010141079.1:0-41100 GCA_902168425.1 Peromyscus attwateri
CCCCTCCCTGTGGCCTCGGTCCACTGCACCTTTGCGCTCAAACCCGGGACAGGCCACGCCCCGTGTGGCCACGCCCAGTTTAGGCCACACCCCCTTAAAGCTCTCCCATTGGCCCGATGTCTGTCTCTGGCTTCCCACCCCCCACCCCACCAATCCCTGGTTAACCACTCCTGGTCATTGCCAGGGAGCCAGCTACTTGCCCGTGCTACTGCGTGGGTGCCCCAGTTAACCCTGTGGACCCAGTCACACCCCTTTCTAGCCATGCTTCTGTAGTGCTACCATGCTCTTTACTGGCTATGTCCAGCTTCCTCCTGTGTCCAGCCCAGGCCTTGGAGTCACCTACTTTGGGTGCTTTATGTGGAGTACCATGCAACATACACTCCATTTTTTCATTCTCTTTTAGTCAAGCTGAGGATTAGACCTCGGGTCTCTCACATGCTGAGCTACTCTTTTATACCCAGCAAAGATAGCACCACTATATTTTATACCCAGTGTCTTAGTTAGAGTTTCTATTGCTGTGGTTAAACAGCATGACCAAAATCAACTTAAGGAGGAAAAGGGTTTATTTCATCTTATACTTCTAGGTAACAATTCATCACTAAGGGAAATCAGAGCAGTAACTTAAGGGAGCTGGGACCACCCACATCAATTGTCAATCAAGAAAGTGCACCACAGGCTTGCCCATAAAGTTAGTGTCATAATTGTATACCTAATGGAGATCATCACCTCATAATTCTATGCCTAGCAAAGCTATCTTTTGAAAAGCAAAGATAAAGTAATCCTTTTCTATTTTTTGTTTCACTTTTTAAAACAAGATTCAAATTGTAGCCAGACTGGCCTCAAACTGGGTATGATCCCCCTGCCTCATCCTCTGGATACTGGGATTGGAGGCATGTGCTACACTTGACACAATGATGACTTTTTCTAATATTAAAAAAAATGTAAATAGGGCCAGAATAGAGTTCAGTGATAGATGTATGAGGGCCCAGGTTTGATCTCCAGCACTGGAAGAAAAAGGTTAAATGACGATCTATTACTAGTAGACTTGTACTAAAGGAGCAGTTAAGGCAATCCATCATATCATATACAGAGAAGGTATAAATTGGGATGTACACAACCCAAGGAAGACCTGGATAGGTTAAAAATGTTCACCAAAAGCCTTAAAGCAACCACTGACAAGAAAATGAAGGTGACAACATGGGATTGCAGTGTAAAGAGGCAGAAAACAGTAGAAAAGTGGGCACAGGGGACAAATGGGGAATAAACAGATGGAAGGTTTAAGTCCAACAAGATCACATAAAATAGAAATGATTTAAATGTAGAAAAGAAGGCTGGAAAGATGGCTCAGGGGTTAAGAGCACTTGCTCTTGCAGAGGACCTGGGTTTGGTTCCCAGCACCTATGTGGTGGTTCATGCCATCCATAACTTGAATTCCAGACGATCCAATGCCCTCTTTAGATCCTCATAGACACCAGGTATGCACATGGTGCATGTACTTAACATACAGGTAAAACACTTACACAAATAAATCTAAAAAACACTAAATATGGAAAAGCAGTGGTTACCAAGATGAACACAAAGCAAGCCCTAGGGTGCCTATATATAAAATCCTCTAGGCTGTTGTGTGAGGCACAAGCCTTTAATCCTAACACTTAGGTGCAGAGGCAGATGGATCTCTGAGTATGAGGCCCCCTAATCCACATAATGAGTTCCAGGCCAGTAGGGCTACACAGTGAGACTCTGTGTCAAAAACAACCCCTCTAGTGACAAATATGGCTTACATCTGTAATCTCAGCACTTAGGGTTGCAGCAAGGTGAACTTGAAGACAGCCTGGGTTACAGAGAGAGTTCCAGGTATGCTGGGCTACAGAGTTAACTTTTTCTCAAAAACAAAACAAATAAAGTAAATGTTTGTTCACTCCAATTAGAGAGGCATCAACAACAGACCTGTGAAACCACCCCTCTCTCCATGAGGGAATGCCCAATTTTGGTAGAATCTCAAGTGGTGGTCATAGCTGCTCTGCATCTGGACAGGAATGGTCATGTCAAGAGAAAGTAGTTAAACTACACATTAAGATACAGGGTGGTAACAGCACCCTGATCTATGTAAACAATCCCATGGAATCTGTTAAAGAAAAATACCGAGGAAATTCAACCAGTTGCAGAATTCAAGACCATGGAAATGTCAACATATTTCTATATACCAACAACAAACTTGTAGACATTTGCAACTATTCAAAACTGCACTTAGGTATAAATCTAAAAATATGCATTAGGAACATGGATGCTAGAAGTTATACTCTGTAGAAATTGAAGATCTAGACATTTACTGCTGGAAAACCCAAGAGTAACCATACAGTCTCCCCAAAGTGATAGGTTTGATGAAATTTTTATTAAAAACCAGGAAATTTTTGTTGTAGATACAAACTTAATCTACACTTAATGGAAAGACAAACTTGAATAGCTATGAGTTTGATAAGAGACTGTCAGCAGTAAAGGTACCTGCCAGCTAGCCTGATGACCTAAATTCAATCTCTAGTTTCCACTTGGTAGAAGGAGAAAAATGATTCCCACAAGTGTTCCTCTGTCCTCCATACATGCCCATGGTATATGCATGTTGACATACACTCACACTAAATAAATATATTTTATTAGTTTGATAAGAGACTAAGATGGGACGTTGGACCCGTGGACTTGCAGGAAGTGGGGACCCGGGCGGAGAGCGACCCGGCAGGACAGCAGTTTGGGGACGCGGGGCGGTGAGTGCTCATCATGGCTTCCAGCCACACTGTGTTGATGCGACTGGTGGCCTCAGCGTATTCTATCGCTCAGAAGGCAGGAACCATAGTCAGATGTGTCATTGCTGAAGGAGACCTGGGTATCGTGCAGAAGACCTCAGCCACAGACCTGCAGACCAAAGCAGACCGCTTGGTACAGATGAGCATATGCTCTTCCCTGGCACGGAAGTTCCCTAGGCTGACAATTATAGGGGAGGAGGACCTGCCTCCTGGGGAAGTGGATCAAGAGCTGATTGAAGACGGGCAGTGGGAGGAAATCCTGAAGCAGCCGTGCCCATCGCAGTACAGCGCTATTAAGGAGGAAGACCTTGTGGTTTGGGTTGACCCCTTAGATGGCACCAAGGAATATACTGAAGGTCTTCTTGACAATGTAACGGTTCTTATTGGGATTGCTTATGAAGGAAAGGCTATCGCAGGCATCATCAACCAGCCATATTACAACTACCAGGCAGGCCCGGACGCTGTGCTGGGCAGGACCACCTGGGGAGTTCTGGGTTTGGGTGCTTTTGGGGTTTCAGCTGAAAGAAGCGCCCGCTGGGAAGCACATCATCACGACTACCAGGTCCCACAGCAACAAGCTGGTCACAGACTGCGTTGAGGCCATGAATCCTGACAATGTGCTACGAGTCGGGGGAGCAGGAAACAAGATCATCCAGCTGATTGAAGGCAAAGCCTCTGCTTATGTATTTGCAAGTCCTGGCTGTAAGAAGTGGGATACTTGTGCCCCAGAAGTTATCTTACATGCTGTGGGAGGGAAGTTGACAGACATCCACGGGAACGCCCTCCAGTACAACAAGGAGGTGAAGCACATGAACTCGGCAGGAGTCCTGTCCGCACTGAGGAATTATGAGTACTACGCGCAAGCCGAGTTCCAGAGTCTGTCAAAAATGCACTCACCCCCTGAAGGGTGCTTCGCTGTCTTACCCCGGAGGACTTGGTTCTCACAGTAACACATCTTAGAGCTGATGAACAATTAGAGCTCAGCTGCATTCATCATTGATTGGTGATTTAGATCAATAGTTAGGGGTGGAACATGGGATTGAAGAATTCACTTTCCGTAGTCTAATACTCTCATAAACTTAGGCATATAATACATTTTAATTTTCGTCTCTCCTCCCTAAAAATAATTGGCCAGGTCCCCAGGTGTGGTGGCACATGTGGCAGTCATAGCTATTCCAGTGGCTTGAGCTAGGAAGATTGCTTGAGCCCATGGCCTCAAGACCAGCCTCCATTACATAGCAAGACACTACCTAAAAACGGAGAAGAAAAACAAAAAAGGAATTTAGTTTTACTAATTAGCTAACCAGACCAACCACTTGTTTTAAAGTCTGGATAATTTTTAGTTTCAGTGTCTTAAGTGGTCTTAGTTTCTTGTTTGTTTTTGTTTTTTGTTTTTGTTATTGTTTGCTTATTTTGTCTTTGTTGTTTGTTTTTGAGTTATTGTTTGCTTGGTTTTGTTTTTGTTTTTGAGACAGGGTTTCTCTATGTAGACCTTGCTGTCCTGGAACTTGTTCTGTAGACTAAGCTGGCCTTGAAATCAGAGATCACTCCACCTCTGCTTCCCGAGTGCTGGGATTAAAGGCATGTGCCCACCACTCCTGGCTCAAGTGTTACTGTTTTTAAGTGGAGAAATGAAAAAGGCCTAGTTCCAAATGACTGTCCAGGTCATTTGTACAATCAGCATTCCTGCTTATAAACTGGATTTCTTCAGGGCATAAAATCTTTTTTTTTTCTTTTGTCTGGTTTTTGAGGCAGGGTTTTTCTGTGTAGCCTTGGCTGTCCTGGAACTCCTTCTGTAGACCAGGCTGGCCTCAAACTCACAGAGATTGCCTGCCTCTGCCTCTTGAGTGCTGGGATTAAGGGTGTGTGCTACCACTGCCCACCCAGGGTCCAGAATCTTAAATTGTGCCAGAATTTCAGTTTTGTTTTTCAAAATTTTTTAAATTTCTGACTCTACCTGAGAATGCATATAATGATATTATTTATGTTGATATGGGGAAAGTTTCTTTAAAATAAATTATTTACTTCTAGATCTTTAAAAAAAAGAGACTAAGATGGAAAGAATGTAGTATTAGAGGAGAAATAGTCATATAGATTAATGAAACAGAGCAGAGAGCTAAAAGCAGTTCCACAAGCAGGGTCAGTTAACTACACAAAGGTGCAAAACCAACTCAGTGGAGATGATCCTTCCAACAATGGGCAGTGGAAGAGAATCACAACATAAACCTTGAGTCTTACATGAAGCTTCATTTATAGGAGAGTGAAGGTAAGTCATATGTAGTGTCACATGCCTTTTGGAGGAGGAGGAGGAGAAAGAAGAAGAAGAAGAAGAAGAAGAAGAAGAAGAAGAAGAAGAAGAAATAATAATAATAGTTTGAGGCCAGCCTGCTCTACAGAGCGAGATCCAGGACAGGCACAAAAACTACACAGAGAAACCCTGTCTCTAAAAAACCAAAAAAAAAGGAAATTAATAATAATAATAATAATAATAATAATAAAGTGAAGGCAAAACTCTTCAGAATCCAGGGTTAGGTTCTTAGGCATGATACTGATATCCAGACTTACTTTTAAAAATGGTGAGCTGGGTGGTAGCTGGGTTTGTTGAAGGACATCAGCTGTGAAATTTGTGATTTGGGCAGAGATTGAAGTCATGGCTGGTCCAGAAACTGATGGCCAATTACAATTCACTGGTATAAAAAGTATCTCAACTCTGAGAGTCTCACAGGTGGGATGAATTGTGTGCTGGCCATATACGGAGGCATTGCTTTGCTGGTCTTATACTTCAAGGCCTAAAAAACCCCAGCTGTGAAAGCAACATAAATGGGCTTTGAAATGTCTGACCTCATGTTAAGTCCCCTGTCTGAAGAAGCTGATGTCAACTCATCATGTAAGACTCAGTTTGTACAATAAATTATGAAGCTGGAAAAAATGGTGAACTGGGGGACTTGAAGATATGGCTCAGTGGTTAAGAGCACATATTGCTCTTCCACAGGACCTGAGTTTGGATTCCAGTATCTATGTCAGGTGGCTCCCAACCACCTGTAAGTCCAGCCTCAGGGGTCTGATGTCCTCTGGCCTCTACAGGCAGGTACCACCATGTCTGGCTTTCTACTAAAATGAGATGCACCAAGAGCAGTGGCTTTATTCTCAATGTGAGATGACTTTGAGAAGGGGAACTGCACCCAGAACAGCAGGATAGAAGGACAGGGAAATCATCTGGCATGAGAAGGAAAACCTCACAGCTGGGCTTCCTGTCACAGTCCTTTAGTCTCAGCACTTGGGAAGCAAGTGGATCTCTGTGAATGTGAGGCTAGCCTGGTGTACATAGGGTGTTCCAGGCCATCCATAGCTACATAGTGAAACCCTGTCTAAAAAAAATAACAAAACTAATGACTGAGAATCAAGAATTTCAGCTTGATAAGTCACATTTGCCATGAAAGCAGCCAACATAGGGTTAACACTCCTTTCAGATAAATACTATATGTTAAAGTTGCAATAACCCAGGCTTGAGGCCTAACTGTGTGTGACCTTGGGCAGCTCCTCATTCCTTTCCAGAGAATTTCAAACAAAACCTTCCTGTAGCTGAAGTTTTCCTGGTCCTGCCAGGCCCACGGTCAGGACAAATCTCTCTCACCCACCAGTCCCGGAGCCACTTGGACCCAATCAAACACACAAAGACTTACATTACTTATAAACTGTATGGCCATGGCAGGCTGCTTGCTATCTGTTCTTATACCTTAAATTAGCCCATTTCTATAAAACTATACCTTGTCACGTGGCTCGTGGCTTACTGGTATCTTACATCATGCTTCTCCTCATGGCGGCTGTCAGCGTCTCTCTGACTCAGCCTTCTTCCATCCAGCATTTTCCTCTCTCCTTGTCCCGTCTACACTATACTTCCTGCCTGGCTACTGGCCAATCAGTGTTTTATTTATCAATCAATCAGAGCAACATATATTCACAGCATACAGGACATCCCACAGCACCTTCCTGTATCCCTGTGGGGCTAGACTTTTACCTTATCAAATGTAATCCTGACAGGTACCCCTCAGAACCACCTAGCAATCTCACTTAGGTTTCCTAGCAACCCTCAAAAACAGTAACTTCAAATCTAACAAAATCCTACAAATGGCTATTGTAAAAACAATGAGCTGCAACTCTTCTTTTGATCACACCATACTCTCCCGTGTGTCTTTCTTCTGCGCCTCTCCTTTTCTCCTAACTAGCCTGCTGAAGCCTATATTAAAACACCTTTTTGTTTTGTTTTGAATACATCCTGACCAAAGTTTCCTCTCCCTCCATTCCTCCCAGACCACCCCCCAATTCATTTCTCCTCTGTTTCCCTTCAGAAAAGAGCAGGCATCCCAGGGATATCCATTGAACATGACATAACAATATACAATTAATTAAGACTAGGTACAAACCCTCATATCAAGGTTGGGCGAGGCAACTCAGGAGGAGGAAGAGGGTCCCATGAGCAGATGAAAGGGTCAGAGACACCCCATTCCCACTGTTAGGAGTCCCACAAAAACTCCAAGCTAACAACCATAACATATGCAGAGGGCCTAGCTGACCTAGCTCAGACCCATGTAGGCTCCAGTATTGCCACTCCATTCTTTGTGAGCCCCTATGAGCCCCTGCTCAGTTGATATCTATAGGCCTGTTCTCCTGGTGTCCTCAACTCTTCTGGCTCCTATACTTCTTCCTTCCCCTCTTCCGTGGGGTTCCCCAAGCTCCAAGGGGAGGGATCTGATAGAGATCTCCAATTTGGGCTCTCTCTCTGCCTAATGTTTGGCTGTGGGTCTTTGCATCTGCTCCCGTCCATCAGCTGCTGGCAGAAGCCTCTCTGATGACGATTGTGCTAGCCACCGATCTATAAATCTATAAGAATATCATTAGGAATCATTTTATTGTTTCTTTTTTTTCTATTATAGGTCTCTGGGCTATCCAGCCTCCTGTTCCTAGTTATCCAGGCAGTGTAGGGCATGGGCTCCCTCTTTTGGTGTAGGCCTCAAATTAGACCAGTCATTGGTTGGTCACTCCTTTAAGTTCTGCACCTCCATTGCCCAGCACATCTTACAGATGGGATAGATTGTAGGTTGTAAGTTGAACCTGATAGAAGAGAAAGTGGGGAATAGCCAGCCTTGAATGTGTTGGCACAGGAGACAACTTTCTGAACAGAACACTGATAGCACAGACGCTAAGATCAACAATTAATAAATGGAACCTCACGAAACTGAAAAGCTTCTGTAAGATAAAGGACTTAGTCAAAAGGACAAAATGGAAGCCTGAACAATGGGGAAAGATTTTCATCAACTCCACATCTGACAGATGGCTAATATCCAAACTATATAAAAAAAACCTCAAGAAACTAGATATCAAGAAAACAAATAATGCAATTTTAAAAATGGGATACAGATCTAAACAGAATTCTCAATAGAGGAAACTCAAGTCGCCAAGAAACACTTAAATGTTCAACATCCTCAGCCATTAGAGAAATGCAAATCAAAACTACTTTAAAACACCTTTTAAGGGCCAGTGAGATGGCTCATCAGGTAACAGCCTCAAACATAACAACCTAAGTTTGATTCCCAGTACCCACAAATGGGAGAAGAGGAGAATCAGTTCCCATAAGTTGTCCTCTGACCCTTCATAGACATAATGTGGCACATACATTCCTGCAACACAAATGTTCATCAATGTATGAGTAAGTGGATAAATAAGTACAATAAAAAAATTTTAGGAAATATATACAACCAGTCCTGAAATCCTTTTTAGCATTGAAGCCATCAATCCCAATCTAGCCTCAGTTGAGGTCCCTGAAAATCTAGAACTCCTTACACTGCTGTGAAGAGCAGTGGGGAGATGTATCTACTGACAAGTCAAATGGGCTTCTTCCTGGGTTGGGAGAATGGGCTGTGTTTCTAGGGTATCTATGTTGCATTAGTCCTGATTTGTTGCTGCCTATGAAGGTTTGGCTGTGCCTTCCCTGAACCTGCTCAGTTTCTCTGCTTGAGTGTGTATGCCTATGTGTGAACATGTGTGGGTATGTGTGCACTTGTTTGCATATACATGTGTATAGGAGTTGGGACTCTACTCTGACATGGACTGCATGGCAACCATGGCTGCTTGACAAAGTTCTAGCATTTTGGCTTTGTGGATCACAATTCTCCAGCACCATTTTATTTTCATTTTTTAAATTATTCTCACTAATAGGTTTTCTTTCTCCTGAAAATAGGTTTCTCTGCCAATGCAGTAAGCCAGATCAAGCTGAACTGAAAAAGTATAACAGCAGGTTTATCTGAGCAAAGCAACTCCTGGGTGGGTTCTCCAGTCCCATAGATGGAGGCTGGAGAAGCCACATGCCCAAACTAAAGCAGGGAGATTATATAGGTTGTAGGTGAGGGGTAATGACATGTCTACCACAAGCTGGGTTTGTGCCCAAGTATGGTCAAAAGCTGAATGCTTTAGGTGGGGACTTGGGCTGCTGGCAACTTCAGGGGAGGAGCTGAAGAATGAAGCCACCAAGAATGTGGAACTGAGCTTTTTGGTTGTTGCAGTTTAGCAGCAGTGAGAATGAATCACACTGTGCAACAAACCCACAATGAAGGTTTATTGAAAGGGTGGGAAGAGAGGAGGGGTTCCTGGAGGCCTGCCTCTGAAAGGGAAGTGGCAGAGAAGAGGGGGGATGGGTGGAGCTTCCTTTTAAAGGGGGCCTAGCACATGCTTATAGAGACTGAGCAGCACATGCACATAGATTACAATGACGTACAGCCATAAGACCCTGGGACAGCTAGGCATCTGCCTGAATACTGACAACACATGTGTACAGGAGGTGTTCTTAGTGGCTACAGCTGGGGGCAGGCCAAGTGATGCCAGGAAGTGCTAACATTTCTCCTTTTGTTTACTATAAAAAAAAGTGAGTTAGGGATAACAAGTGGGACAGGAAATGAGGGCGCTGGGTTCTTGAGACTGTTTCCTGTTGACTTCATGGGCATCAATCATCTTTGGGGGACTTGAGAAAGCTGGGGTGCTGGCCACGTCCTGGGTTGTTTCACTGCTGTCTGCACTCTATGGAACCAGTGTTCCTTGGACCTGGCAAGATGCTGTTCCAGGTGAATCCAAGACGACTCCCTGGAGCTCATAAGAATTCTTAAGTTTACAAAAAGAGATAAGTTTTAGACACATTAAAAAACAACCAAAGGGAATTTAAAATCCTGAGCTGTGGCTATTATAAAATAGTGGTGTAGTGTAATGGTAGTACTCTGCCAGAGCTAGATTAACAAACATTTTGTCAGAATTCTATCAGTTCATTAGTGTTAAAGTTATGGACAGGAACATAGCAAGAAAGAGGAATCTGGAACATGTTTCATTCTTTTATCTATCTTAAAACACTTTTTCCTTATCACCAATTAAGCTTTCCTATCTTCACATAAACAAACCTTAAAGCACCTGTTCCTTTCCCATCACCACAGCATCACCTTGACACCCAGAAGACACAGGTGGTCGATTGCTGAGGGCAGTCAGTAGTAAAAAATCACATTGAAATCTGTTCTGTGAGTCTCCTTTTTGAGTCTGGGGTGTGGGGTGTTTCTTACCACCTGGGCACATTTGATAGTCTTTATGCTTCCAGCTCTGTGGTTAATGGTTGGTAGTCCTGTAACAACAGCTAATTAGTTTAATTAGAGATTTTAAATATGTCATTGGAGATACAAAAAGAGGAGATTTAAGAAGCAGAGTGTGATTAGTAGAGACAGGAGAACAAAGAGAGGGGTCGGGAAGGAAAGTATATGAGGTTCCCAATCTGGTAAAGTTGAGTATGGTTGTAGGGTGAAGCCTCATTCTTCTGGAATTTGAGACAAGGTAGGTGATCTCTGGGTCCTCTGGAACTTAAGGGAGCAGGGCCCAGTTGGGGTTGCTGTGTATGAAGAAAAATTATCTTGAGGTTTAGGGGTGAGGGGCATTGGTCTGGAGGGGAGAGAAGGACCTGATCCCCAATGTTGATTGGGGATGGACAGGGCTTCGCGCTTGCCTGGGGTAGGGAGTGGTCAGTAAAGTTCCACAGGAAAGAATGGAGATGATAGAGTAAGGGGATGAGTAGGTGATCAGGGAAAGGTGAGGGTTTGGATGGGAGCCCAGGGGTTAGAACTGGACTCCCATACATGAGTTCAAATGATGCAATTGAAAAGGGGTCGCTTGGGGAGAAAGAACTAGAGACGAGCTTTACCCAGTCAAGGTGAACTTCCTCTGACATTTTACATTCTATCTTTCCTGAGGACTGAAGGTGATATGGAATATGAAAATGCCAAGGGATGCTGAGAGCTTTAGATAAGGTTTGGGAAATCTGGGAGGTGAATTCAGGACCATTGTCTGACTGGAGGAAGGCAGGGATTCCAAATCAGGGAATAATCTCCTGGAGAAGGAGGTCAGAGACTGTCTGAGCCTTTTTGGGAATACCTGTACCCAGCCTGAGAATATGTCCACTAAGACTTATGTACTTGACGCATCTGACTGTGGGCATGTGGGTAAAGTCAAGTTGCCGCAAGTTAGTTCCTGGGAAGGAGCCCCTGGCCTGGGGTAGGAAAAGAAGGGCTGTAATATCTGGAGTTAGGGTCTGACATTTGGCAAATTTTATAAGAAGCAGTAATAGTTCTTAAGAAATGCAAGTGCTCAGGGGTGGGCTGTAGGAGAGCCTTGACAAAGTGAGACAGGGCTTGGCTATCAGGATGAAAGAGCTGGTGTAGACAGGACAGAATTTGTTGAGTGTCAGGGGGTGATGGCGGAGAAGTGGATTATAGTGTGTAGATGTAACCATCTTATTAAATAAGAAACACAGAGCCAATGCAAAGATGAAAGCCCAAGAGGTCAGAGCGATAGCTAAGAGCTAAAAACCTCACCCTTCACTGTCACTGCTGTCCTCCTCAGCAAGAGACCTACATCCTGTGTATCTGTCTTTATATAGACTTTCTGTTCTGCCTTCTCATTGGTTGTAAACCCAACCACATGACCTCCTCGTCACTACCCATCTATACAGACCTCCAGGTCTTCTATGGTTGGTATGGAGATTAGAGGCGTGTGTCTCCATGCTGGCTGTATCCTTGAACACAAAGAGATCTGCCTAGCTCTGCCTCCTAAGTGCTGGGATTAAAGGCACTTAGGTGCACCACCACCACCCAGCTTCTGCTATGGCTTGCTATTAACCCTGACCCCCAGGCAACTTTATTTATTAACATACAAATAAAATCACATTTCAGTACAATTAAAATATCACCATAGTAGTGTATGGATTCCCTGCAGTGGGTGAGGTGAGTGTGGGCCTTGGAGGGCTGCTGCTCTAACTGCCTCATTGACTCAGTTATTTCCCTTAGAGATGATGGAGTTGTCAGTCTGATGGGACCAGCAGTGAATAATCCCTATAGCTTTGGGGAGATTGAAGGCTTTTGCATGGCCATAATTTGACCTGAGTTAGTTATGGATCCTCCTTTTGTTGTAAGAAGCCCACGCTCCCTCCAGATGGCAGTGTGGGACAGGAGGATATGAAAAGCATTATTTGGAGTCTGTGTAAATGTTTAGGGATTGTTCTTGTGCCAATTGAAAGGCACGGGTGAGTGCTATTAGTTCAGTCTCTTGGTTAGTGGTATGGGCAGGGAGTGTCTGTGCCTCAACCACCTCAGTATCTGACACTATGGCATAGCCTGCTTTATGGGTCCCCCCCATGTAAAAAGGAGCTGCCATCTGTGTACCAGGTATAGATGGCCTGGGCAATGTGCCCTCCTGTATGTGTGAGGGGTGGGGCAGTAGTTCCTCTAGGGTTTCAATGCAAGAATGAGACGGGGAGTGGTCAGTGTTTGATTGAGGAAGAAGATTTGAGATACTGAGGGTGTGCAAGATTGGAAAGTAAGTGTGGCATCTTCTACTAGTGCCACCTGGAGAGAAAGAACCCAGGAAGGAGGTAGAGTTTGTAAGCCTTTACAAGTTAGGAAATGGGACAGGTTGTGGCGGGAGAAGATAGTGGTGGGTGACCCAAAGTTTAGTTGTTTTTTTTTTCTCACAAATGAGGAACTCAGCAGCTGCTAAAGCACATACACAGGGTGCCCATCCCTGGGTGGTGAGCTCTAGTTTCTTTGACATGTATGCTACAGGTGCAAAGGAAGGTCCCAGCTGGTGGCCTAAGAACCCAAGGGCAAATCCCTTTTTCTGTTACATAGAGAGAGAAGGGCCAAGTTAGGTCTGGGAGATGAAGTGCTGGGGTCTGGAGGAGAGCCTGTTGGGGCTTCTGAAAGGGCTTAGTAATGGGATTGATGAGGAGTTCATGTCAGGGGCCAAGGGCTGCCTCATATAAGTAGTAGGCAAGGAGGGAAAAAGAGGGGATCCAGGAAAGTAAGACGCCAGCTATTGCTAGAAACAATAAATTCTCCTCTTTAGTAGAGGGGACTTCAAGAGACTAGATTTGTGGGTTGGGGTAATGGTTAGTCCCAAGTAGGTGACCTGAGGAGTGGACAGTTGGACCTTGGAAGGTGAAACTCTATAGCCCTGCTGGACAAGAAATTTAGAAGGGCAGAGGTGTTAGTTTGGCTGATTTGTAGGGACGGGCTACAAAGGAGAATGTCATCTACATACTGTATAAGTTTAGATTTGGGGAGAGACAGAGAGTAGATCAGAAGCCAGGGCCTGGCCAAGTAGGTGTGGAGAGGTGAGTGTCAGGGTCAGTCCAGGTAAAATCAAATAGGTATGGAGAGGTGAGTGTCAGGGTCAGTCCAGGTAAAATCAAATAGGTGTGGAGAGGTGAGTGTCAGGGTCAGTCCAGGTAAAATCAAATAGGTATTTTGAGACTGAGTGCTGAGAGGGATAGAAAAGAAAGCATCCTTGAGATCCAGAACTGAGAAATGGGAGGTTCCTGAAGGGATAGTGAGGAGGTTAGGTACCACAGGATAGAAGGGGACCACTGTAGAATTAATGAGCCAGAGGTCTTGAACCAGGCGGTAGGTCCCATTAGGTTTCTTAACTGCAAATATAGGGATGTTAAAAGGAGAAGATGTAGGGCAAAGTAGTTGTTTTTTTTTCTTCTTAGAAGGTCAGAAATGATAAGTCCCCTAAGGCTCTGGAGTAAGAGTGAGTACTGGGCTTGGGTAATGTACCGGGTAGGGTCCTGTAATTGGACGATAATGGGGGAATGGTGTCTAGCAACAGAGAAGTTTTAGGTGTCCCAGACTTGGAGGTCCACCTGGGAGGCTGGTAGAGAAAATGACATGTTGGAACCAGTAGGGTGGGTGACTAGGAGGAGGAGGAGAGGAGTTGCTGGAGACCCTGGGGTCAGGCGAATGGGGGGAACAAAAGAAATAGAAGCTCCCACTTTGACTAAAATGTCCCTTCCCAGTAAGGGTACAGGACAAGTTGACACAATCAAAAATGAATGGGTGAGAGGAATACTCCTGAAAATGCAATTGAGTGGTGGGGTCTGATTAGGTAGGTAAGGCTGTTCCCCTACCCTGACAGTAGGGAGATGAGAAGGAGAGGTGGGCCCCCAAAACTCCCTGAGGACCAAGTAAGTGGCCCCAGTGTCCAAGAGGAGGGAGATGGACAGCCCTGATACTGTGATGACTGCCCGGGGCTCCCTGTTGGAGATGAGCCCAAGTCCCCTCAGTCATCCATGGCCAGGCCTAAAAGGTTGGCTGGAGGGTGGTCAGCGTTTGATGTCCCCATGCCAGGAGGTGTGTAGGGGCAGTTAATAGACCAGTGTCTCTCTTGGTGGCATTTTGGACATGGCCCAGGTGGCCTGTTGGGATTAGGGCAAGCCAGGGCCCAGTGACCCTCCGGGACCACATTTGAAGCAGGGAACTGATGGTCCTCAAGCCTTAGGGGGCAAGGGAGCCTGGGCAGTCACCAAGGCTGGTCAGATGGCCTTGGCTAGCATTTGGTATTTTTTTGTTTACGGGCTTTCTCATCTCTCCCATTGGTACACGTTAAAGGCTAGCATTAAGACTTCTGCCTGTGGTGTTAGGGGACCTCTTTCCAGATGCTTAAGTTTGCCCCTAATGTTGGGGAAACTCTGGGAAAAGAAATAGGTCATAAAGAGTTGTCTGCCCTCTGGGTTTTCAGGGTCTAGATTAGTATACTATAAGAGGGCCTTTGTAATGCATTCTAGGAAATCAGAAGGATTTTCCTGTCTGTCCTGAACAATTTCTTGGAGTTTTTCTAAGTTAACTGGTTTGAGGGAAGCTTATGGAGACCCGCCAGGAGGCAGGTTGTAAACTGATCTAGCAAGAATACCCCCTTGGGGTATTATAGTCCCATGGAGGGTCCCAGTGAGGGACCACCTTGGCCACATTAGTTTGATGTATTTCATCTGTATGTGCTCTGGGCTGTTCCCAAACTCACCTGCATTCTTCAGGAAGTAGATTGTTAGATAGAATCATGTATATATCATGAAAAGTGAGACTATATGATTGGGTGATATATTGAAATTCTTTTTTTTTTTTTTTTGGTTTTTCGAGACAGGGTTTCTCTGTGTAGCTTTGCGCCTTTCCTGGAGCTCACTTGGTAGCCCAGGCTGGCCTCGAACTCACAGAGATCCGCCTGCCTCTGCCTCCCGAGGGCTGGGATTAAAGGCGTGCGCCACCAACGCCCAGCGAAATTCTTTTAATCAAAGAGGTAGAGTTAGATGTATAGGACCCCAATTATTTCTCTATTTGAGGAAGTTGAGGTAATGAGAAGGGGACATGTACCTTAAGCAGTCCATCCACTCCAGCAACCTCTCACAAAGGAGGACAATCGCTGGGTTGGGTTGGGTAGGGGGATGGGTGGGGTCCTCTAGTGGCAGGAGAACAAGTAACAAGTAACAGGAGGGGGGAAAGTAGGTGCAAGAGTTGGGCACTTGGAAGGCCCCTTGCTGGAGTGGAGGAAGGGGCTAGGGAAGCTGAAGGGGCAGTTGTATGTTGAGGTCAGAATAATGGGGGTTCGTTAGTAGGGTCCAGAGTCGCAGGGAGTTCATCTAGTTCAGATTGCACAGCTAGGATGTGAGTGGGTGGACAGGAAATGCAGAGAGAGTGTTTGGAGCTGAGTTAAGAGAAATCCTGAACATAGGGCACCACCTCCTTCCATCTACCCCTCTGCAGGCAGAAGTTGCAAAGGTCCTGTAAAATATGGGGGTCTAAAGTGCCATTAGGCAGCCGTTTTGACTGGTTATCTAGTGGGTATTTGTGCCATGTCTGAGTGCAAAGTTGGATGAATTTAGAAGCCCTTAAATTGGGTGTTAAGTGTAGAGGTTTGAGATTTTCCTAAAAGACATCCCAGAGGAGATGTTGGGCTTCTGTTGCTAGGTTCATTACCCATGAGTGAGGCAGGAAAAAATGAGCTCCATGGCCTGGAAAATTTTTTAGCGTCCCAAAAAATTCAGGGAGGATTGATTGAGAAGGTGCAAGCTGCTCAGTAATTCGTCAAACACAGAGCAGGGGCCAGGGCTGAGCCTGAGAGACAGGTTAACAGACAGAGCTTGCAAGTAGGGCCAAGAGGCGAGAAACCACAGTCGAGAGACGAGGCCACCTCACTGGTGGGGAATGGCTGGGTGGTGGTTGGTGAAGGGGGCTAGCCGTAGCCTTGAAGATGGTGGCTGGGGGTTCCCCCGCCTCCAAGGGTGCCAGTGGGGTGCCAGACAACAATCAACAGCCAGTCCCGGCTCCAGGGAAGCGTAGACCGACTGGGAGAAGGGAAACTCACCAATTTTAGCCGGTGTTGTATGGAGGGCCAGAGGATGATTAGTTGAAAAGCAGGCTGTGGACCGGGTCTAGGACCCGCAGAGTCCTGCAGCACCAAATGTTGTAGTTTAGTGGCAGTGAGAACAAATCACACTGTGCAACAAACCCACACTGAAGGTTTATTGAAGGTTAGAGGGGGTTCGAGGTCTCCCTCTGAAAGGAAGTGGCAGAGAAGAAGGGGAATGGGCAGAGCTGGCTTTTAAAGGAGGATTAGCGCATGGGCGTAGAGACCGCACAGCCATGCAGTGCTTGCACATAGGTTACACAGTGACATACGGCCACAGGACTCCGAGCTGGCTAGGCATCTGTCTGAATACTGACAACACCTGTGTGGCCGTAAGACCCTGGGCTGTAGGCATCAGCTGGCTACATTAGTGGCTACAGCTGGGGGCCCTGTGGGTAGGCCAGGTGATGCTGGAAATGTTAACATTGGTACCTTCTCTTTGTTCGGAGATACTCTGAGTGGTCAGGGTTTGGAGAGACAGAAATGGGGCTTCTCAGACTGTTCAGGAGCAACCTGGAGGTTCCAACCAAACACTCACCATTATGCCTTTCCTATGGGCTTCAATAGAGGATGAGGATGTATACAATGGTAGCCTCTGTAAACAAAATAATTCTTTTGTTTATTGGAAAAAATCTCCACCACCATGGAACCATATAGCATGATAACTCTTGCTCCCACACAAGTTAACACCAAGCTGCTAGAAAAGTTAGATAAGTAACATATGCTTGATAAATAAGGTATATTTGATAATCAAGATTTATAAATTCCTAATGTCTACTCAGGTTCACAGTAATATTTGTCTAGTTTCGTCTTTGCTTACTTTTAAGCTTTAGCTATTAGAAAAACTAAGCCATATAAGAAACTGCAACATTCTATAATACAGTGTCTGATCCCCCAAGACAAAACCCCCAATTCTCTCAGGGGCTTGAAGAAAGTTCCTGCTTGCTAAAAAGGGAGACATTCTTATCTCTGGCAAGAGGAACTTGTGGCCCTTCCATTATCATGACTGGTGTCCATTAGCTTGTCAAGGTCAATACTAGCTTCCTTAATTTCTCGTCACAAGCCACACACCCAGCTCACATGCCCTCCTTCTCCCGTTTAATTCTTTGTGAAATTATAGAGTATAAAAAGGTGTAGCCTTTTTTCAATAAAGGGGCAGTCATCCTAATTCACCCTCAGATCATGCTGAAGAGCCCAGGAATATGAAGAATTGTTTGCCTATAGCCTATATGCATATTCTAGGGGTATTTGGGCTGATAGCTGCTTTAAACAAGCTACCTGACCCTTTGCCCTACATTCTCCCCAGATATGGGAAAAGCAGTTAAAACAGACTCATGGCTATGTAAACATCTTGAACTAACACCCATCAGAGGTTGTAAATCCCAACTCCAATGGTGGGGGGGGGGGATGTACTCCCCAGTGATCATAAATCCTGACTTCAGGATGAACTTCCCAGAGGCTGTAAATCCTGACCCTGTTAGGGTCCACAAGTCACCCCACAAAAGACCACCACTTATGTCTGCAAACTAAGAATGTTTATTTCTTGATAATGAATCCCAGCATGCTGTGGTCAGCCACCAACAAAAAGGCAGCAACCCTGAGAGAAGGTCTCAGGCTCCCTTTTTATATACAGCTAGGGGAATTCCAGGGACAGTTAGGTCATCTCCAAGAAACCTGATTGGCTGAGCAAGCAGCAGTTAAATTTGATTGGCTGTGGCATCTTTGGACATGTCAGGGCAAGTCCAGACAACCCCCGGGCATATCTGGGGGTGGGAGGGAGGGCTATAGGATCTGCCCTTTTCTAATTGGCCAGCCTCAGCCTGTAGCCCCTTCCAGCCAGTCACTGAGGCGGGCCATGGCACCAGTCAAGCCGTGCATGGGATGCCGTGTCGTCCCCCCCACCCCACCCCCCCTTCCATCTCAGAGCCAGGCCCAGGCAGGCTGTGAGCGAGCCAGGGCGAAGGCCATGGTCTCAGCCCCACTGGAGGATGAAGTGGCAACCAGAAGCAGGCCGGCGGGGGTGGGGTGGGGGTGGGGTGGCGAGGTAAGCAGGAGCGGGGGTCGGGCTGCTGGACACTGTCCCCCTGCACTGCCCCATAGCTGAGGCTGTGGCCCCGGCCCCCTCTGCAGTGGGCCCTGTAGCCACGTCCCAAGAGCAGATGATGAGCCAGCCAGGCAGCATCAAAGCTGAAGTGGAGCTGCTGACCATCTCAACCCCAGGATTGCACTCTTCAGAGACTGTAAATCCTGACTCCAGGCATGTACTCCCCACCCATTAGCATATGGTCTTTTGCTATAAGAAGATGCTTATGGCCCCTTCTCAGGGTCACAGAGCCAGATACCTGCCTGTGGCCCTAACTAGTTAGAAGTTTTTGTACCCTGCAGTGATGAAATAAAGTTGCTCTGATTCCCATTATTTGCACAACCCCAGGACCTAACAGTGTCAGTTCCCTCCTTCCCCCACTGACTTCACATCTCCTGTTTGGGACCTGAACCCTGTTGGAGCTGCCACCCACTAATAGATGGAGCCTCTTCCAAGTCTGGGTTCTTGGGGAATAAGTCATGTGATAGTATTGCCATCAAGATACAGAGCAGTCCCAGTTCCCCAAGCTGTTCCATGTGCTGCCTCTTACCCTTGTCCCAGCCTGGCCACCCTGATCTTCCTTCGGTTCTCCAAGTATCACCTTACACAGCTACTCTATGGCAGACTCTGGAGGGCCCTGGCCTTACAAACATGGCAGTCACCCATACTGTGACCATGGACAGATGCAGTGATCCTAGGCCGGGCAGTTCTGAATGAATCCACATCATTTCCTCAGGACAGTGCTTCTCAGAGCGTACCTTATTGCTTTTCCCAATCCTCCAGCTTTTTATAGCACTGGGAAACTGCTTGCTTAGGTGCTGGCCTGAGTAGGGCCACAAACCGCTTTAATAGCTCAATCCCTGCTCCCAGGAGCCCATCACCCCCTCAGACAAAGCTGGCTCTGGCTGTTGCTGGGTGAGTGGTGTCTCTCTAGGTCATTTGAGAAGTGCTTGCTTTGCTAAGTGGATCAATGTTTTGTTTGCTGCCTGTCTTCGTGGCCCAGTTGCTCTGCGTCCTGTCTCATTTGACATACAGCACTGGTATGGACTGAAGAACAACACACTACACTCAGTTTTCCTGTCCTCTTAGGCTCTGATTTGTTCAGGAACAAAGAACTCAGGCAGCCTTGCTTCTCTTGTATCCAGATTGTCAGGCTTCCCAGGGCTAAGAGACGGCCACAAGTCTCTTGAGGGGCATAGGTGCAAGCATGCCTGTGAGGTCTGCTATCTTTTGTTTTGTCCAACAATGGTACAGAGTCTGGCAGCTATGAGGGCAGAGGGTACAGCAGTAGCCAGCCTGAGCAGTAATGAAGCCTGCACCCCGACAGGGGCCAGACCCTCTACTGCACCAGGCTTATGGAGCCACACACAAAGTCCTTTTTTGCCTGGAGCTGCATTTCTGGTAAGTAAATGTTTCTGTCATATCGTCCTCCCAACCAGCAGTAACACGGCAAGGCAAAAAGGAGCAGGAAAACCATTACATGGCTGTCCCAGGATGGTGTGCTGTAGCTTTGGGCTTTCACACACTTCCTTCATTTCTCATTTCCTCTACCATGAGCACCAAGGACTTCACAAACCTACAAGGAGTATTTATTTATTTATTTATTTATTTATTTATTTATTTATTTATTTAACTTGTTTCACTATGTGACCCAGGCTAGTCTTGAATTCCTGTCTTCCTACTACACTTAGGCTCACAAGTGCTGGGATAATAGATAACACCACCACACCACACCCGATGAGCTTGTACCCTATTAATTTTTCCTGGGAAGATATGAACATGTCTATTCACTCCAGATAGGGCACTTCTGACACAACAAAGAAACAATTCCACCAAAGTCTAACCTCGTCAACTGATGAGTTGATCAAGCCTACTTGGAGCATTAGTGACTTCAATGCAGCCGCATCACTACCCAGTCTCGCATTGTGGATGGTGGCCTCATGGAAGCTACATCATGGAGTCCTACCTTCAGTTAACTTTCTACTTCCTATTTACTCTAGCATTACCCAAGACCACTTGTAGCTGGGGGACAGCAGGGACTATCAGCACCATTACCATGAACTATCCTTGTATGATGTCCTGTTTAGTTGCTATGACTACCAGGCCAAGTTGATCTGTACTCTAAGATGGCATAATGTTATGCCCAGAGGAAAAAGTAGATACGAACCTTTCAAACAATCCAAAAATGCAAACAGTACTGTTTTTGAGACAAGGTCTCACTATGCAACCTGGCCTTAAACTCAGAGATCTGCCTGCCTATGAAGCATGTGCCACCACACCCTCCTGTAAAGAGTTTTGGTGAATGTGTGATGTCTTTGGGAATCGTCCAGTTTACTAACAAGTAAAAAAACAAAACAAAACAAAAAAACCCAATAAATGTATTCTATTTAAAAGATAAGATTAAATATGGATCTGAAATGTCTCCCACATGGATCTGAAATGTCTCCCACAAGTTCAAGTGTTTGAATACTTGGTCCTCAGTTGGTGGTGCTGTTCTGGGACCTAATAAAACCTTTAAAATAGGGGAACTAGCTGGTTGACACCAGCCACCAAGTGGGGGAGGGTGGCTTTGAGGGTTACAGCCCAGTTGTGCTTCAGGTCCTGAGCAATGCTTCTTAATTTACTAAGATGTGAACAAGACATGTCACAAGCTCCCACTGTCAACAACAGTGCTCTAGTCTCTGTAATGGACTGAATCCCCCCTGAAACTGTTAAGCATTCTGTCACAACAATGAGAAAGGCAAATATGTAAGGGTATACCAAGCATTACTAGCTGTCTGCTGGGTGTAAAATTATGGCTGGATTCCACCCCCAACTTTTGCTGAGCGATATAGATGTGTGCTGCTGCAGGGAGCAGGTTTGAGGTCCAGTACTTACCAGCTACTTTCCCAGTGGTTGCTGTCCTTGGTATGACTGTAGAGATCTGCCTTCTCTGCTATACAGGTCATAGAGCCAGGCCATAGCTAGTGTCTACTGCTTTCCCTAGGACACAGGTACTATTGTTTGCTTGTTACTGGACTTGGTAATGCATGTCCTGGCTGCTGTTGCCAGGGCTCTAGAATGGGCAGAGGGCACCACTGTACATTGGGGGCCCTAACAGCTCTTTTCATTTCCTCTTAATCTGCCTTGTCAGGTGTGTATTAACCCTGCAATTGGTGTCAGAGTTTTGGGGTGAACACAAGTGACATGATGCAGTCACAGTACACATGAAGGATCAAGTTAAAATGGGAGCTGGGGTGATGGTACTGAGGCTGAAGGAGGACTGCTGTGAATTTGAGGCTATATAGAGGGGATGTCTCAAAACAAAAAGGTGATATGGCTTTCAGAGGCTTTTTTGGTGAGGGAGTTACTGTTAGCCTCCAAGCCCCAGCAAACACTTCACCAGCTGGGTCCAGGTTAGGATCTTCCTGCCAAGTTCTTGCTGCACTGGGTACCTATGTGGAGATATAGCAGCCGGATTTAGGTCCAAGTCTTACCAGCAGGTGGCAGTCAAGGGCAGGACCACATGCAGGCAACCTGGGCCACCAACTCCACCAGAGTAGTTGCTCCACAACCAGCTTTGTGAGCAAAAAAGGAAAAGCCTTTTCCTTTTAAAAAGCTAGCAGTGAAAGGCTGGACTCTACCCGACACCTGTGCATTCCAGAGCCACTGCTTCCTGCTCCAGCACAGGTTGCCTTCAGTAACACCCTCAGGCTTCCTGCAATCCCATACACATGCAGTCAGGGCTCTACATAGGTTACCAGCCAGCACATTGCTCTCTGGATCCTGATACCACACAGCAGGCAACATCCAGCGCAGGGAGGAGGGCTGCTAGTTGGGAGCAGGATGCTTCTGCCTGCACCTGTGACAACCAGGGGCCAAGGCTGAGTGAAGAGAGAGACGAGAACTCTGTAGGTATTTATTCTACTTCAAGTAACAAAACCTATGAAGTCCTGTGTTTAAATGGACAGTGATATAACACTCTGCAATACAAAATACAATGTACAGAAATTTCTATGAAGTAAACCTAAAGAAACACACTTGATTTTTATGCTTGTGCATTTAAGTTAGAAAATTTTACTTTATATGTTAAAAAAATCCCTTCACATCTTATTAGATGTTGAAACTGACACTTTCGTGTAATTTAACCTACTGACATTTGGTTTATAATAGCAAATATTCCAAATTGCTATTTTTTCCATGTCATCTCAACTTAAAAATTTGTGCTATAAAGTGAAAAAAAAATCTGTAGTGATGTACAATGAAATAAGACTCCAAAGAACATACGAAGCTCTCTAATTCTCTATCTGAAAAAGTAAGTTTATGAAAATATAAAAGGAACTATCAAACATATTTGCACAGTCATATCAGTTAGCCGATCTTCTCAGCATCTTCAGAGGGGCTTGAGGGCAGCAGCAGAGCAGCCTTTCACGAAGCAGTCTGTCTCACCATCCTCCTCCTCTCTTCCAGATGTGGTACAAACGTTGCCCTGTCCCAGTAAGAAGCTTCCAAACCCATCCTGTCTGGGGCCTGTGACTCTGCAGAGAGCCACTCTGCAGAGAGGACAGCAATGGGCAATGCTTTTCGGACTGACTCCTGTCTCTTCCCTCTTAAGCTACTCTGAACTGCTTAGCTTCTTTCTTTAGGCTAATAAATTTGAACATTTAAAAATAAATTGTTATTTGAAATGTAACAATTTCCACTAGGATGGATTACTTCTAATTATGTTCTGAAAAAACTTCTAAAGTGATGCATTGTGGGGAACCAGGCCTAGGAAGACTGTTCTCCCACAGTAGCAAGCACATCCCCAGCTCACCCTCAACAGTGCTTCCTTTCCAGGACAGCACTGAGCCCCTGACAGGTCTGGGTATCTGGAAGCAGAGATGGCAACACAGGAAAGCTAGCTCTACAGTCCACTGAAATTCCCTTAAAACTTACACCAGTCAAGTTATTGGAAAAGATAACTTTATAATCTGAAAAAAAGCAATATGCTTTTGTAGATACTTTCCCATTTCTGTAATTTTAAATGGAAATATTAAGTTATTAAAAAAAACATCAGAATTGTAAAGTTGGGAAATTTTGTAACAAACCATTATACACAAAATTACAGTAATTCCTGAAGTCCAGAATATTATATCCTGCATCTAAGTTCATAGCTATTTCAAAAACTCTTTGCTCAACACATTTTATGCACTTGGCTTTTAAAGGGGTCTTTGCCAGGCTGAGCCTATATTAACAATGTCTGACACGAGGTCTTTGTCCTCACCAGCCCTGAGTGCAATGGCCTCTAGGCCTGGGCTGCGGCAGGACCCCCATCAGAGGTCCTGGCCTCAGACTTCAGGTCCCGAGGGCTCTCTCTGCTCTTGCTGCGGTCCTTCCGGTCCCGGCCTCGGTCCCGGTCCCTGTCTCGGGCTCTCTCACGGTCCCTGTCTCGGTCTCTGCTCCGGGACCTGTCTCGGTCTCGCCGCCTTTCCCGGTCACGGTCGCGATTCCTGCTTCTCTCGCGGTTCCGGTCCCACTCCTTAGCCCGGTCGGTGTCTCGCTCCCTGTCCCTGTTGGAGCTCCTATCCCTGCCTTTGTCCCACTCCCGATGCCGGTCCCACTCCCGGCTCCTCTCCCAGTCTCTTTCTCGACTCCAGTTTCTGCCTCTCTCTCGCTCTCGCCTCCGATCCTCAAATGCCCGGCCCTGCCGATTCTCCAACCCTGGAGCTTCCGGCTCATCCAGAGGCTTTTCCTTAGGTCCTGCTTCAAACCGCTCCCTCTGTCTCCCTTCAAAAGCCGGGTTCCTATACTCATGGCCTTTGCCTTCTCGGAACTCTGATGTGGCCCACTGCCCGTCCGCCTCAGGGCCCTGCCCAGGCCCAGCACTAGAAGGCAGGGTAGTGGCTGGGCCTGCCTCATCCCATCGGTCCTTCCTATGCTGAGGAGGGTGGCTTGGTAGCTCCAGCAGAGGCCGAGGGGGAGGCTTCACAGGCTGTGAAGACGGGCCTTGAAAGTGAAATCGAGAAGATGGCTGTTCATTTTTCTCAGCAAAGGGTGCAGGCCCCCTTGGTCCTCCGTATGGCAGGGGTGCCGGTGCCCTCTGACCTGCAAACCGTGGCGGTGAGTTCACCCTCTGCTCTTCGAACTGCTGGGGCTGAACACCCCGGGGGCCAGGCATGAAACCTGGTGCTTGGCCCCTTGGCCCTTCAAATTGGCCAGGGTGAGGGCCCCGGGAAGTTTCGAACTGACTAGGATGGGGCCCACGTGGGCCCACAAAATGGCCAGGAGGTGGTCCCCTTTGGCCTCCAAACTGAGACGGTGGAGGTCCTGAACGGGGCCCTTTCATCTGGCTCAGCAGTGGCCGTCTCTGGCCTCCAAACTGGAAGGGTGCCCTGTTCCCCATGAACTGGGCCTGATCTGGTCCTTCACACTGAGCAGGGGCACCTGTCATCTCGTTGTATGGAGTGTCCTGGAATTCCCTCTTCTCCCCATGTGGATCCTTGCGTTCTTCAAATTGAGCGGGTGCCCCTCCTCTGGGTCCACCAAGATAAGAAGGTGAGAGTCCCCTGTTGTCCCCATAGGGAGGTGGCCCATGTTGCCCAGAGAATAAGGAAGGGATTGGTGGCTTCTGGACCCCAAATCTGGCAGGTGGAGGGCCTCTTGGTCCATCATTGTTAGGAACAATAGTCTCTTCTGAAAAAGGAGGGACTGGCCCCCTAGATCCTGGGAAACTAGGGCCATGATGTCCTGACACCCCAAAATTGCGTGGTAAAGGTTCACGCTGGCCAGGAAACTGGGGCTGAGGGCCTCCTCCCCTCTGCACAGGTTGGGGGAATGGAGTAGTGCCCTCACCAGGCCTGAGCTGTGGCTCTCTGCTGTCCTCAGTATCAGCTACTGGGCTATCACTCCTCCCAGCAGACTGAGCACCCCGAGGGTCCTCGTATTGGGATGAGCCAAGAGATGTTTCCTTAGACAGAAACACGGGCCCTGAAAAAGGCTCCCTGCCCCCAGAACTAAAATTCTGTGCTTCAGGTTGCAAAGGGAAGCTGGGTGGAAAGGTGGTGCTAGGGGGTGTGGGCAACAGCACTCTGCGGGGTGCAGCTGGCCTGGCTGTGCCATCACCAGCAGTAGAAAAGTGGCTGCTGTCCAGGGGCAATGAGACAGGGTTACCAGGGTGCTCGCACTTGTGGATATCATGTTCGGGTCTCAACACAGCATTTTCACCCGTAGCCCAGGGATCAGCCACGGACTCCTTGGCTTCGGGGGTCAGCCCAGTGCCCTGGACGGCGGCAGTCCCAGCAGCAGGAGCCTCCCTGGCAGGCAGGGTGCCTTGTGAGCCAGGTGTGCTTCCTGTGGAGGCCCTGGGAAGAGGCTCATTCTCAATGCTCTCGGCAGCCAGCCTCCTGGCCTGCCTCGGGTCCCTAGTCTGTCTCGAGTCTAAGTTGTGGTTGGCGCCCAGGGCTCCATGACTTGGGTCAGGGGCCTGCTGTTCCTGAGAGAACAGGTCTGTCTTAGCCAGGGAAGACTTGGGAGGTGGTGACATCAATGCATCTGACACAGAGAAGTGTGCCATGGAGACACCAACAGCAGCCCTCTGCTGCCTAAGGGCTTCTTCTTGCTCCTCCAGCTGCCTCTTTTGCTCTTCAATCTGCTTATTTAGCTCTTCTAACATTTTCTGTTGCTCCACTAGAGAGGCATTAGTGGCATCAGTGGTAAAGTCAGCAGGCCTCTCCGTGGAGCTGACTTTCACACACATCCGATTGGGCAGGTCATCAATGGTCACTTTAGCTTCTTCTAAGATGGTCTCATCTTCTGGATCATAGGCCACCTCTTCCTTCTCAGCTGTCTCAGGGACATTTTCCACGTCATGGTGCCTCCCTGGCTCTGTAAGCAGCATATGAAAGGCTCGCTCAGGGTTGTACTCTTCTTCTGGATCATAGGGCCTGTCATCTTCCTCCTCTTCCTCCACAGCCTTGTCTTTTGAGAATTGACCGAACTGTTGAACAATTGGATCCAACAAAGGAGCTGCTGACATGGCATCCTCCCCCTTGGCCTTGGAATCCTGATGTGGAGACAGGGTAGACCCAGCAGATTCTTTGGTGGAGGGTTCAAATGATTTCTTTTTCCCAAACAGAGTCTGCAGGATGTGTTCCAGCGGCGAAGCTGTTTTTGAAGTGGCAGGGGAAGCTGTGGTGGTCACTGCCGTGGTGGGTGCTGTGACAGCGCTGGTGGACCCTGGCTTGAGGGATGACAGCATTTTCAGTACTGGGGGTTCAGGAAGAGGAGGAGGGGGTGGAGGAGAGCCAGGGGGTGTAGTGCTGCTGGCAGCTGTGTCTGTAGAGTGCAGATGGTACTTGGGGGGCTTCTTCTCAGATGGCAAAGCTGTAGTTACTTTGGGATAGACTGAAGTTTCTACTTCTTCCTGCTGGACTCGGGTCCGCTTTTCATCTGTCTTGTCTAACTCTCCAGCACTTGAAGGACGTTTGACTTTCTGACATATTACTAACCCAAGAATTATATTTGGACGTGGTGATTCAAGACCTGGAAAACAAAATATTTTGACAAATTTTAGAATCTAAGCCTAGCTTTCACCCTTCAGAGGTAACTTTCACTGATGGGGAACTTCAATAGGCAGAGGAAGAAATTCTGTGGTAAAATAAAATCCCAAGCTTAAGAAGCTTGTTGTAGAAGGCGGCCAAGGGATTGGAGTTTTTGAATTTCCAGCATACCCACCTAGTAGTCTGAAAGGGACCCATGACAGATTAACACCCGATCAGAAACCACAAAACAAGAACTCAAATCATGAGCAAACCTATCCCGCATTAGAATCTATGCTAAAATGCCAAAGCTATAGAAGAGGTGAGAGAGAGGCAGCTACTGGCTGCTGGGACATCTGACTGGCAGGGTTGGCAAACAATGTTTTTTTGAGACAGGGTTCTGTGTAGCCCTGGCTGTCCTGGAACTCACTCTGTAGACCAGGCTGGCCTTGAACTCACAGAGATCTGCCCATTCTTGCCTCCTGAGGGCAATGTTTTAAAAGTCTCAGCCGGGCGGTGGTGGCGCACACCTTTAATCCCAGCACTCGGGAGGCAGAGGCAGACGGATCTCTGTGAGTTCGAGGCCAGCCTGGGCTACAGAGTGAGATCCAGGAAAGGCACAAAGCTACACAGAGAAACCCTGTCTGGAAAAACAAACAAAAGAAACCAAACAAAGTCTCAGCTATGCTCCCCCATCCGCCCCGCTGCGCATCAGGAGACAGCAGCCTCCTTTTAGCTTTAGCATATGAGTTGCATATGTTAAATATACTAAGCTAGCAAATAGTTAGGGACCAATTAAATTCAAGCTATAATGACCAATGATAGTGAATTTAGTGTTTGGTGTCAGAATTATAGTAATGAGAAAACAAAGCTCAATTTAAAACAAAATTCACTGGACATTCACATATCACATTTCTACTGAGCTGTGAATGAATGGTAGGCAAGGGCATCTGCAAACGGTGGTGAAGAACACACCCCAGGGAGGAAGCACCAGGGAGATCAGGGCACATTGCTTTTAAAGCAAGGACCTCTCTAAAACAGTGTGGCCAACAGTCTCAGGAATGCCAGTTTTCCAGTGCTGCTTCCCACTCGTCAGGGTGTGGCACAAAGCAAGAATGAAAAGTCCAGGTCACAAAACTTGTAACTTGGAGGAGCAGGAGGGAACGACATAGTGTCAAGAGTACAAACGTAGAATGAAACAAGCTGTCGATTTGACCATACTACTCAATTGACTGTCATAAAAATACATTCATATAATTTTTATGCAATTAAATCACTATCAAAGATTTTACTTGTGTTTCAAGCTACTGTAAACAATTGCTTTTAGACACTGTAATGTAGTTAGTTCTAAGGGTGTTACAACTCCTAAATTCCAGTAAGGCTTAGCACAGAACGGAGAACAGAGGTGGCAGACTGGGCCAGCCATTGAGAGCTGGCTACCCAGCCCCCACACCTAGCCCTCCTCCCTCCTTTCAGGAATCTGTGAGCCAGCCTACTGCTTCCTGGAGGGATGTACAAAAACTGAGATAGGGCTGTAATTGCCTAAGTGTATCAAAGAAAGAGCTAGGCAGTAGAAAAACAAAACAAAACAAACAAACAAACAAAACAAAAAACCCCCAAAACAACCCGGAGAGCAGGCAGATCCTACTAAACACTCAGGATGTGTGGAAGGCTAAGGAGAAACTAAGGGAATTTTAAACTTAAAACAGGAGTTGCTATTGCTTCCTGGATATTATACGGCTTGTTAAGATCTATAGTTTGGACTAATTGTTAAAACCAGTTTTGTTTTGGTTTTTTTTTTTTTAGCCTTTCTGGGCAAATCTGTAGGAAATGGCCAGAACTTGCAAGTTTGAGTTATCAAAACTTTTTGGAACATTTGGGCCTCAAGCTGAAGTTTTATTGGACAGCTCTGTAAGCCAGGCCTTTTCTGGAATCTGACACTAGGAGGCTGGCTTGGAGGTGTGAGGTCGTGGGTTGTGGAGGAACATGGTGCTAAGGGCTGGAGGCCCTGGTATGAGGGGGCAGGGTAGGCAGCTTAATGTGGACCACTAGTCCTCCAGAGGGGGCTATATTGCCTCATTCCAGGAAGGACTTCCAGACCACCCAAGTGCAGGTGATGGGCCCTTCACTGCAACCAAGACTCAAAACGGGGTTCAGGGTATTCATTAGAATTAATGTGTCCCACCACAGCAGGATGCTTCAGCAACCATAGTAAGCTGGTAGTTGTGTTAGTGTTTATGCTGGTTTTGAGCACAGCAGGCTGCCTAGAATGGCATCTTACCAGCAGCTGTTTCTAATCACCTGGCCATCCCGTGTGCATACTGCAGGGCTCCACAGACTGGTCCAATTTCTAGCTAACCTCCCCAGAATGCACAGCCCTGTTCTGAAACAACCCTTATGCTTGCCTCATGTATACCTACAACTACATAAAGACCCACAAGGAACGGTGGTGACTCATATGTATTATCTGCTCAGGAGTCTGAGGGCAGGAAGATCTTCATGATTCAAGGTCAACTTAGACTATATGGTTGACTTCCAGGTCAGCCTGGGCCAAAACCAAGCCAAAACCAAACAACAAAAAAACAAAACAAAACCCAAACCCAAACCCAACTGTAGCTAGCACCCTGGAAGCAGCAGCATCTTGTGAACAATCAAATTCAATTATCCGTCTTGGGCCTTGGAAGTATCTTCACTGAGGAGTGAGGGGCATGTCCCAAAGTTAATGATGCTGCTCCATTGTGTATGCAAGGTATGCCATATAACAGGAAATGCTAATGAAGGTCAAACGCCCCAAGCTCCCGTCTCTACCCGACACCTCCAGGAGGGGCAGTGGAGATCCAGGTTTCTTGGGGTCCAATTTCCAGGCTTGCTGCATTTTGTCAGCCATCAGGTTAAGAGTTCAGCTCCGCCGGGCGGTGGTGGCGCACGCCTTTAATCCCAGCACTCGGGAGGCAGAGGCAGGTGGATCTCTGTGAGTTCGAGGCCAGCCTGGTCTCCCAAGCGAGTTCCAGGAAAGGCGCAAAGCTACACAGAGAAACCCTGTCTCAAAAAACCAAAAAAAAAAAAAAAAAAAAAAAAAGAGTTCAGCTCCCCGGAGTGTGGGATGTATGGCCTGAGAAGCAATGGTCACCCAGCTGCAGTGCAGATGGGGGGGTCCACAAGAGCCAGCACTAGACAGGATGGCAGTCACTTACTCATCACCCTTTGGGACTCTTATGAGGCCGTCAATTCACACAACTTCGTAAAACAAGCACTGGGAGTCTGACATACCAGATGCAGTTAAAATGTGCTGTCCAACTAGAAGGGATACATTGTTTAATGTGTATGAAAGCAAGCCCTTTAAGCTCCACATCTGTCCTTGTTTTCAAGGTGCAAATGTCTTTCTAGCCTTTGAACTCAGTGGTATCAGACAGGAAGAGAAACCAGACAAGGGTACACCTGAAGAGGTGTGCTAGTTAATCTCTGGACCTGTATCGAGACATGTTAGCAACAGAGTCTGAAGATGTGGCTGAAGACAACCACCTGCTTCTACAGATAGTGGGAGGTGGTGCTGTGCCCTGTGTGCATGTTAGCGTTCCCATTTATTAACAGAATCACCCCAAAGTAGACTCCCATTGACCTCACACCTATCTAATTGACACCTCTATTCCCAAATCTAACAGTATGTTCAACATGTTCAAGATGAGAACCTTTTTATGGTTTGAATCTGTCAAAACAAAATGTGCACACTTGCTGGATCAGAAACTGTGTATGACTTGGACACACTTGGCAAATGAGGGGAACTGTATACTTCCCAACCCACCTAGCACACACACACTCACGCACATGTCCTCCCTCCTCGACTGTGAGACCAGGGAAAAGCCACCGCACCCCGTGCATGCTTGGGGTAACCAGGGCGCTGTCCATCTTCTTCCAGGTGCCCAAGTACAGAGGACACCATGGAGCATGCCAGTCTGCATGCCCTCTGCTGTGTACCACTTGGCAGGGTACTGGGGGCCCTTGTACTGCCAGAAGAGAGTTATGCCGGCTTACAAGGAGCAGAGGTAGGCCTAGGGCAAGTGGCCCTAGCTACCACATGGTTCCAAGTCAAACAAACAATGACCAGTTTCCATGACATATTTTTATTGATTTAGATAGACAAAGTAGTACATTCCATTCGATACTGTATTTGACTTTGATTACAGTTTCTGTGCAAAGCTTTGATACACACACAAGAAAACTGGAGTGCTTACCTGCCAATATTTCAAAGCATAAAACTTTCCAGCTAATTGAACTGTTTAAACACAAAGACACTGGAGTGTAACACTTCCTGAGGAATGTGTTCTATGTGTAGAGGCATGCCCTTTCCCTCAGAGCCACTGAGGGTGATTTGGGGAGAAGACTGACTGCATGCTGAATGAACTGGGGAGTCCAACAGGCACTGACTGACACCAAACAAAGTGCCCGTGGTTTTCTCCAGTCTGGCAGTGGGCCCTGATGAATATGAGGTGGGTACATGGGTTTCAGACTCAGTGTTGTCAGGGCCAGGTAGAACGCAAGGGTTCCCTGTAACTAAACTAGTCTCACTCCCTTGACTAAGGCCACAAGTCATCTGAGAACCTGTTGGTGGCTTTAAGATAGCATCTAAACTAGTGTGGAGAAGATGGACAGCAGAGTCAGAGGGACCTAGGTTTTTTAGCTGTCCTTTGAAATAATCAAAAGGTATAAAGTAGGTATAAATATCAGTGTCTGACACACTAAGACCAGACAGCATTTTTGTAGAAAACCATTAAAAAGCACAAGGACACTAGAGTCATTAAGAAACCCAGCAGCTCTGGATGTACTGACTGGGTCTATGAACCACATATGCTAGGCCAAGAACCAAATGCTGGCCGTAAGTGTTCTGAAGGTGTGGCCTAAGTACTTTTGAGGTCTCGTCATCCTTCAAAGTAAGAAAGAAGCCAATGTCTGAAAATCTTTGACTCTGAGTTCAGTTGGAGAGGACCACCTGTGGTTCCACGTGTAGAAAATGGGGTACATAAGACAAGTAGGTCACTTTCCTGCAAGGCCATCTCTACTCCTATCATGATCTTCTACACACACACTACCTGGGGCTGACTCTACCTGGTCATGAGGACATCCTAGCCCCTGCTATGAGGACAGCGCTGTACCATTCACAGTCAAGAGTCTTTGGATTGAGAGAAAGGCTTTGGGTATGCAGACCCAAGGCCCAGTAATTTCCTAGGTATGTGACCCCCAGCTTGCTGGGTAGCTGGTACTGAGACGGGGCCATTGGTTGGCTGAGGGGACAGAGCTACTACCTGTAGATGGCCCAAGGTGTCCAGAGCTTCTGGGAAGATTACATATGCTATAAGGACAGGGAAAAACAAGCCAGGAACAAGGTTCCAGGCCAGCCTTACATACATATAGCACACACAAGCATAAGCGCACACACACGAGCGCACACACACACACACACACACACACACACCCCTACACCTAGAAAATGCCAAGTCAAGCCATCAGTACATAAGGCAGGTCCAGCCACAAGCCTGGTCTAGGCCAAGGCTATTTGCACTGACAGTGTGCAAATACCACACACATGTAATTGTGGCAATGGTATCATTAAAAACTGTATGTCAGTCCTTAAATTAAAAAAAAAAAATCTTTAGAAGTTTATAGGTAGTATTTCATTACTTTCCTAAATTCTTATTTTAGCAAGACACATTTATGATGTACTGTGGATGGAACCTGCCTATCTTTTGAGCGCGGCCCTTCAAGTGTGCCCCTCTACTTGGCTAGTGGTCAGTGTCCATCTCTTAGTGGGATGCAATATGCCAACCCCCAACCCGTCACCTTGGAAGCACAGTGTGGCCTTGCCCTGTCCCAGCTGGCTATTCTACAACCCTGGACCCAGATGACTGTGCAGCCACAATTGATGGTGCCATTCCTCTGGCAGTTTCCTCCTGGCTCTGGCCACTGGGAACCTCATCCAAGTTCTATTTGGTTAAGGGTCCCATGTACCCCAATGCCTACGTACTCTGCAAGCTCCATGTACTCCCAACAGTCTGTTCTCATTTGGCAATGCTGAGATGGAGATAGGGTAGAGAGAATATAAAGGATGAAGTGCTGCTTTTGTTTTTAAGTAAACTGGAGGTAAGAGATCTAACTCACACTTCTGCAATAAATGGTGTACTTTTCCACCTGAGAGGAGGGTGTCCAGGGGCAATACCTACCCTCACTACAAACACCACCTGTGGACACTGACTCCTACCCTCCAGCTGAGACACATCTAAGCAACCGGCCGCTCTTCACACAGGTGCCAAGGGTCAGCAGCTTCTGGATCTTCACTTCCAGGAGAACTGGATACCTCTTTCCCCATGGTCCTGGAATATGCTGGCCAGAGCTCTTCACATGGCTGTCATCGAACACTTCCAGGGCACTTTCTGCCACCCACAGTGGCAGTTTTGTTTTTTTGTTTTTTTAATCCCCAATATGGCTTCACAGAACACACTAAAACACTTTGCTTTTGAAATGTGCTGGGCACTAAAATCACCTATTGCATTGTGCCCATTAACATTTAACCCCTGAATTATGACACCAACCAATACCTTAATGTGCACATATTTTGAAACTGCAGGCACAGGAAACCCATGCCATGAACTAGGAACAGGCTGTAGTTGGCAGAGGGCTGTGCTTGGGGCAATGGGCTTGGGCCTTCAGCATCCCAGCAAGTTTAGGTGTAGTGCAAGTAGTGTGGAATACAGGGCTTTGGGCATGCATCAGCTACCTCTATGACAGTATTTTAAAGAATATTTAGCACATGTCAAACCCACTGGCTTTTATGTTAAGACTAATCCTCTGGGGACATAATGACCAAAGAGACCAATTTAGGAACCTAGTGCAAATTCCCTAATTGAAGCCATGAAAACTCCTTGAAGGCACTTAGCAGAGCTGGACATCACTGGACCAGACCCCTCTGTGTCATCTGAACCCCAGTTCGTGTTTCTGTATAGGTAATCTGCTAAGCAATGCTTCATAGGAAAGAGCAAATCTAGATAGTTTGAAAAGATAAAAGAACTTACTACAATATGTGCAGTGACCGAAAAGCAGTCATTTTGAGATGCTTCTCTATGGCACTGTTACCGGACCCCTTAGGAATCAGGTCCTGTGGAGAAGCACCTTAGAATGAAAGAGGCCAGCTCACTTTGAGCAGAGTGGCAACCCTCTTTCTAGAGTGGAAGGCACCCCTGGATCCAGGCAAGCCCTGTCTTTCCTCTCTGGGTCTGGTTCTTGATCGTGGCATCTGAACAGCTCTCTGGTCTGAGGCAGCAAACAATTTGGTTTTAAGTAGTGAGTCAATTTTCACAAGAACTGAGATAGTTTTAGAGCCGTGTGCCCACATCTCTCAGAGAACAGATTCTCCTGCAATGCATGGTTCCACTGGTTGTCCTAATCTAGCTCTTTAGAGTTTAGGCCAGGTGGCAGATGTCCCTGTGACAACCTGAGAGAATTGTGTTAGTGTAGAGGACTATGTGGGGACTGGCTGTGCCTACACCTCCCAGAAACTGGGTGCTTACCTGGGCCCTCAAAGGGCAAGAGTTTGGATGGCACAGGGTCCTTAGCACTCAGTGGAATCAGGTACAGGTCCTTGACATGCCTGTTGTTATTAGCTACAACCCCAAAGCGGCCACGGCTGCTAAAATAGGAGTAGAGAGAGATGTAGGCAACTTCCTCCTCCTCTGTGGCGGGGTGGAAGCGGATCAGACAGAGCTCCTGTAAGGCAAACAGAGCACAGGGAAGCATGCACCTGGGCTGCCCTGAACAGCCCTCCTTCAGGTGCAGACCCTAAGACACACTGCCTAGCAGTTCTGATCGTCAGATCTATTGCCTGTACTTACATCAAGAGTAAAGAACAAAGGTTCTGGTTCGACTGGTGGACTAAAACCACCTCCACTCCCAGGACTTTCAGTGAGCCACTGTGTACAGCTGTCAGACACCAAGCAAGCTTTCACTGTTCATATGATGGGGATCACAGCACACAGGACACACCAGCAGCAGGTGTCTGGGTGTCTCCACACTAGAAAGCCAGTCTATATGGTTTACCTCCTGGTCCAATACTATGGACCACGTTCAAAATAAACCTCACACACTTCACCTGCAACTGACTTGAGGGTTTTTAGGAAGCCTAAGTCTGCGTATGAATTAACACTGTGTGCCTGAGCCAGGACACCTCTAAGTTCTTACCTTCTTTTCCCTTAGTCATGAAAGAGGGAAGCAAAGCCTGTGTATTTACTAAAATTTGAATGCATTCACACCATTATGATAAATTAGAAACAAACTCCTATCGCTACTAGTCAAGTATACCTTCACACCTTTATGTACTTATAAACATTTTCAACATCTAGTAAGTTATAGGCTGATGTTTCACGCCTTAGCCCAATAAAATGGGAATTGAAAAAAAAAAAAAATTAAGCAAACACAATTTCCCACTGTTGCAGAGACCACACTGTGAGCAGGTACCTTGGACACCGATGACTTGAGCTTGCCAACATAATCCCAAACTGTCTTTGGAGCAATCCTTCCACCGATGTGGATGGTGTCAGGCAAATCCTACAGAAGAAGAACACGAAGTCAACATCAGAGCTGCAGTCTTCAGAAATTGACACAATTGATTCCAAAACACCAGATCACACACTAAAGCCATCACCACTTTAGAAAGACTGTTACCTAAAAGCCAGAGTGGGAGACAACCACTTCTTCCCAAGGATATTATGTTCCCGAAACTGAGGCAGGTCACATATGTGGAAATAACCCACCTAAGCAGGGAACTGGGATGCCTGACTTCTGATCCACATTTCTGCCTTTGGCCATACAATATAAGAGCAGCATGAATCTGATTTCTCCAAGACACACCAACATGCCCACATACCCAGAAGAGAAGGAGAAAGGAGAGAAGAGAGAGGCAGGTGGGAAATTTCTTGGTTCTAACCTCACTGAGATAATCCAAACACCCAGAGACAGGATATGCCTTAGTGACAAATTTTGCTACACTCTGCATATTAATAAATCCTTTCCAAATCGTGCTCAGTCGAGACAAGAAGAGGGTTGTATCTCCTTCTGGTGGGGATCGTGATTCTGAAATGCTGTAAAACCAAACCATAAAAAAAAAAGTCACTTTCTTTTTGTACAATGGATACTTCCAAGTATGGCAACTTCATACTTGGGAGCAAAACAGATCCCCAAGGTTGGTGGCTTCCTTCACCAAGCAACTATTAGTCATAATGGTTTAGACATTTGGTCAAGAAAATAAGTGAAACAGGAACAAATCGGAATGGCCATAAGTTAAAACCTTCATACTCAAGACCTGAATGACCCCAAAATAATAATTAGGCATCCAAGAAATGGAGCATTTCTAAGATACTAAAGCCAGGTTTCTGATCAATCTAATCACTACCTTTCCTTGTCAGTCTAAAGCAAGAGTTGGAGGTTTTCTCAGACCCCTCCTAAAAACACACCTCGTATTTGGTGATGGTGGTACTGACAGGTATCTTGAGTCAGGAGAGGAGGATGGCTTAGCCAGTATGGACTTAGGCACCACTGCAGGAGTCAAAGTAGGCTTTAGCATGTCCAGTTTGGTTTCTGTTGTGTGGGAGTTGTCCAGGTGGGCTGCCATGGAGGCTGTGACTGTGCATGACCCACTTAGGGCGGTCCTGGGGTCTCGGCCAGACACTGTGACTGTGGTAACCACCCCACTCCCACCAGAGGCAGAGCAGGGAGAGAGGCCATCCAGTGGGGAGGGCTCAGGATGGCCATCAGCTGGAGGCCCAGGGAAACATTTTCTCTCCTGGTTCAGACTAGATATACTCTCCAGTTCTGGCTCAGAGGCATTTTCAGGCAGTGTCTCTGCAATTCCTTCATCAGCAGTGTTAGAAACTGGATCAGATGGAGAGCTGTCATGCCTGGGCTTCAAGTCTTCTTTCTTAGCAGAAGCTGAAATCTTTTGCTTTTTAGGAGCTGGTTCATCCTCCGATGATGGAACCTGACCTGAAGAGTATGAGGTATGAGGAAGACACATTCAAGAGCACAGCTCCATCACAAGCAGGGAATGGTTTCTTATTCTAATCAAAAGCAACTGAGGCATGGCTACATATGCACCAGAAAACCACTGTCTAAATGCGGCTTGAAAACTGACTGCTACATTTAGAAGAGCAATTTTAAACAAAATCCAATTTTGTCTCATTTCCAAAGTTTCAGACCCTCAATTATGCTCACCTGTACAAATTTTACAGTTTAAATCAAAGAGATGAGCCCGATGCTGACTTGTCGTGTCCTTTAGCATGCTGCTGAAGACATCGAGGAGAGGCGTCACGCTCTTTTCAGGCGCAGCTCTTACTGATTCTTGTTGTTCCTACAATTGAAATGCAAGTAGGTCTTGCCTTTGTCATTTTCTTGAGACAATGTCTTGGAATGTAGCAGAGGATGGCCCTGAAACTCCTGAACCCCCTGCTTCCATCTAGAGCAGTTGTTTGCAGCCTTCCTTTATGCTGCCACCCTTTAAACAACAGTCTCTCCTGCTGTGGTGACCCTCAACTCTCAAATGTTTTGTTGTTACTTAATAACTGTAATTTTGCTACTGTTATGAATTCTAATGTAAATATCTGATATGCAGGCCATCTGATATGTGATCGTTGTGAAAGGATCATTCTACCCTGAAAGGGCTCACAACCCACAGGTTGAGAACCATTGATCTAGAAAGTGCTGGGATTACAGGTAAGTGCCAACATGCTTGGCTCAAATAGCTAATTTCCTTTCCAAAATCCAATCCATCTCTAAGTTAATAGCACAAATGGTGAAGAACCAATGGAGATGGAAGCAGGTGGATCTCTGAGTTCAAGGCCACCCAGGTCTACAGAACAAGTTCAAAAAAAAAAAAAAAAAAAAAAAAACCAATGGAAAAAAAGCCCACCAAGACAGGTCTATAATCCCCCAATTCCAGAGGTAAAAAGTTTTAGGCCAGACAGAGAGAAATTGCATCAAAACCTAAAGGAGCCCAAATTATCCCAATGAATAGCAGCATTTGGAAAACACTGCACCATGCATACATATACACTTGTTTAAATGTCAGTGACTTGCTCAGTGACTTAGGACACCTGAAAGCAGGTAAGAGATGTTAGTCTTAGTCTCCGTACAAACACTGGACACCCCAAATGCTCACTTCTGAATCTGACACCGGTGGAGAATCTTCCATGTCAGGAATAGGTTCTGGCTTAGCAGTGTTCTTCTTGCTTTCATTAAGCAACTTAGTCCTGGACTCTATCACCTACAATAAGAAGGATAGAAATGAAGGCTTCAGCTTTGGGGTCCAGGGAGAAGGAATATTCATCCATCCTACAAACAGCTTATTAATGGATTCTAGAAAAATGAAACCTCTAGGGCTTCAGACAACCATCCTCAACACTTACAGATTTTGTAGGCTTCTCTGTCCACGTGGAAAGTTCTTTAGATACAAGTTCTTCAGGCTTCATTCTGACAAGTTTTGCCAAGGAGATTTCTTCTCGAAGAACTCGATGGAAGAGCCCCTATTTAAAAGAAAAAAAAAAAAAAAAGCACCTTTCATTTCCTCATCTATAAACCTTTAGTGTTATCTTTTGCTCTGGATCAATATGAAGAACCAAAGCAGCACAACGGAAATCAGATGGACACTGAACACTCCAAGAACTTAGTCACACACCCTGAAGAGTGCGCTCTCCACCTACTATGCAGCAGCCTCTCTGAAGTAGGCAACAGTAAATCTGAGAGAAGACTTCAAGGCCACCTGTAGATTCTATGCCTTCTCAGGATCACAACTCATGCACACAACTTGGAATATAGGTTAAAAAGTTGGAAGCCAGGAGAGGTGGTACATACCTGGGAAGCAGAAGCAAAAGACTGCTTCAAAAATAGTATTTAGAAGGCCAGACTGTACACGCCTTTAATCCTAGCACTGGGATTTGAGTATGAGGCCAGCCAGAGAGCTACATAGTGAGACCCTGTTTCCCTCCACAAAAAAAGTTAGAAATAAAGGCAGAGGAATATATCACTTCTACCATGGAATTGCAGACCATGGCAATGTAGCCAAGGCACTTGATTCTGGTTCTAAAACACAGGGGCTGTGTGTGTTCAGAGTCTAGAGAACGTTATAAACAGCCCCAGCAGCAGAAAGCGAGAGGCACCATGCTAGGCAAGGCTGAGAACTGCAAGGGGTGGCCCATACCATGTGGCTGAGGAAGACAGGTAAGGCAGACAAGGTTGCCTGATCCCAGATGTGGTAGCACACACCTTTAATCCCAGCACTTTCTACACAGAAGCAAGTGGATCTCTTAAGAGTTTGAGGCCAGCTTGGTCTACAGAGCAAGACCCAGGCCAGCTAAAGATACGGTGAGACGTCGTCTCAAAAAAAAAAAAAAAAAAACACAAAAAAAAAAAAAAACCAAAAGTCCACCAGACATCCCTGAAAATTGGGATGAAAAACTTTAATCTTAGGACGATGGGCATGTGATTTGTAGAGGGGTTATAAAATCTGTTTAACTCCAGTTCTGGCAGAGAAAATGATGACCCACAAAGACAGAAAGGATACTCCAAATGCTATTTGGTATGTCACTGTAAAGCTAACAGAAATGAATGTAGGGCTCTATTCTGGGTCAAGAAGTCCCAAGACCTAGTTGGGGGCACACAGACCTGATTCTTAGGATCCTTAAGGTTGAACATGATGCTGCGATATTTGCTCTTATAACGATTATCAGTAACCTGGAACAAGTTAAACATCTCCTTCTCAATGTGGAGGGCAATTTTTCCTACTTCATTTTCTGTCATTATTAAGTCATCGCTGTCATTGACTCTGAATAGAATGAAAAGAGGAATTACATAAACCAGGGGCACTTGCCTAGTGAGGAAATTCAGAATACTATCATCAATGCTTTATCTGCTAGAGTGACATGTACAATGGCCCACCTTTTCCACAAAATCTCTTTCAAGGAGCGTCTTATATTTTGCCGAATTTGTGAATTGGGCTGTGATGGGGCTGGGCTCACAGGCCCAAGGCGTCCTGGGGCTGGAGAGGCTGCAGGGACATTGGCAGACATTGGCTTCCTGATAACTCCCACCGCAGCAGCAGAGCCAGGCAACTTTTTGGAAGCAGCTGTCACAGGTGATGGTCCTGTCTGCCTGGCAGAAGTGCCTGAAGGGGTAGCTGAGGGCCATGTCCTCTTGGGGATGGTACCCTTGAAGCCTGAGGGCAGCTTCTTAATGGCTGGTTTGGCTCCTGCTACGTTAGCATAAGGAGGAAGCTTCTTTGGAACAAGATTTCTAGGTGAAGTCTGTCTGCCCATCAGGGAGCCTGGAGGAACCATCTTCTTTGGGACTGCAGCTGCTGCCATTGTTCTGTCCTCCACTCTCCTGTCTTCCTTCATGGCTAGAAAGCAGAATGCAGACAGTGTGAGATACAGGCAACACATAAAAACTCCAAGTTGACATTGTACCATGTCCACCCTGGAAAGAGCCAGTCAACCTAGGCATTAGTCAGATGCATTTGCAGGTTTTTAAGATCTTGAAACTCAGAAAGGTTTTACACAGTATTTTATGATGGTAATTATTCTTTATTTCAGAAAGAAAAGGCTTTAGTGTTATTAAACCTTTCACTTCAAACAAACCAATTATCGAAGGTCCAACTAATCACTAGCTAAGCTGTAAAACTAAAGGATGAGCTTCCCATCAAAATAGGGCAGATTTACAAGATAATTTTTATTAACAAGTCAAGGTGTTTTTGTATGAACTTGAATTCCCCACCCCATCCCCACCCCCCCCCCCACCCCCGCGCCCTGGCAGGGTTTCTCTGTGTAGCTTTGGAGCCTGTCCTGGAACTATTTCTGTAGACCAGGCTGGCTTCGAACTCACAGAGATCCGCCTGCCTCTGCCTCCCGAGTGTGCCACCACTGCCCGGCTA
>CABHPP010141080.1:0-47882 GCA_902168425.1 Peromyscus attwateri
GAGGCCAGCCTGGGCTACCAAGTGAGTTCCAGGACAGCCAGAGCTACATAGTGAGACCTTGTCTCAAAAACATACAACAACACCCCCAAGGACAGCCATTACCCACTTGCCTGGCCAACAAAGACTAAAAATTATGGTAAGACCAGCGCCGCAGAGAACAGACCACCTGCATTTGGCACACTCAAGTAGAAAGTGAAACAGGCCCACATGAGCCCACACTTGCACTCCTGAGTCTGTGTTCCTGTATGTTTAACAAACCACACTGATGTCTGAGAGTATGCCAGGATACTTAGGGACACCTACTACAGCTGCTAGAGCTCTGAACCAAAGGCATCCAAGTCGCTATCAACAGGGAAATGACTTGTGACATAGTCACATTATAGACTACTATATAAAAATTAAAATGAATAATTATAATGAGACAATATAAACATGGTAAGTCTCACAAACATAATGTGGCATCAAATAAGACACATAGCACAACCAATAGGATTCCACTATTCTTGGTGGGGCAAAACTAGCAGGGCATGGTGGCACTCATGTATAATCCCCGTAACCAAAAATCTGAGGCCAACCTGGGCTACACAGCTAACCTTGTCTCAAAATAAATGCTAACACAGAACACTTTATTTATTTATTTTATTTATTTATTTATTTACTTGCTTACTTTTACATTTCCCTTCTTTCTTTCAGTTTGTCTAGCTTAAGGTATCAAGTTAAATGGATATCCAGAAGAAAAAAGAAAATAAAATCTGCATAGAATAATTTAAAAAAAAATTTAGATAACTAAAAGTAGATGAAATTTTGGCAAAACTTTCAGCTAATCTTAGCTAATCTTTTTTGTTTTTGTTTTTGTTTTTCAAGACAAGGTTTCTCTATACAGCCCTGGCTGTCCTAACTTGCTCTGTAGACCAGGCTGGCCTTGAACTCAGAGATCTACCTAACTCTGCCTCTGCTGGGATTAAAGGCATGCATGCACCACTGCCCAGCAAGACATTTTTTGCTGACTATACTCTTGAAGTCATGCAAATCCCACAGGTGGAGTCAGTAGAAAGCACAGCCTGATCACCTCTGCAAAAGCACAGGCTCTGTACTGGGAAACGTCCCCTTGTCCCCAGAACCAAAACCACCTGGAAGAACAGGAGTACCAGGATGTCACTCTTGTGGCTGGGTTCCCTGGACAAGTGACCTTAGATTAGCTGTGTTGTCATGGCTGAGAGGCATGCACGGCCCAGGATGGAGAACACCATAGGCCAAATCCTCGTGACATGTAAAGATACAGACAAACTGAAAGAGAGAAAAGACTCAGGGATGAGTTCACAAGGTTGAGTAAATGCACTTGCGGTTTTAGAGTGTTCTAACAGTGAAGCCCGAAGAAAGTGGGAGGTGCTGACGCTGAAGGCAAAGGCATGAAGGAAGTCCATATTCACACAACAATTCAGGGTGGATCTAGTAAATCATGCTTACATTTGCTGGATGTACATTGTTTTTAATGCAATATTAAACAGTGATTTTATGGAGCATCCCGGAGAAGATACTTGATATAACATAAAGGGAGAAGCAATATTTGTATTTATGCTGACTGTACACAGAAACCACGCCCTAGGAAGAAATGATTTCAGAATGGCGGGTGTCTTACAGGGAAGATCACATTTACAATGCTTAGAAACCTTTGTTGAAATTTCCAAAGGTATGTCCACATCAATCTATAGTTAATTATGTTCTTTTAAATGTGTGTATGTATGTATGTATGTATGTATGTATGTATGTATGTATGTATGTAAATAATATATCACCTTTTGGTGGGATGTTAAAATATCACCTTTTGGGTGGAATGATGAGACCAGGTTGGCGAATTCTCAATCCTCCTGCCTTAGTCTCCCCAAGGCTGAGATTACGTGTGCGCCCCAACTTAAAAGCATCTTCTTGAACAATAAACAGAAAGAGCTAGCAGTTCTTTCCAGAGAACGGATACTAGTGTCAACTTAAAAAGATGACATTCTTTGCTGTTTACCTACCAGCAATGGGAAAAGATTTATGGCCTTCAGACTCAACCCAAGGTGATAAATGTCATAAAAATTTACCAACAAAACCAAAGTCATAACAGAAAAAAACCATTAAGAGCTGGCAGGCCGCTCAACCAGTAAAGGGATTGCAAGCGTGAGGACCTGAGTTTGAGTCCTCAAAGCTGAGTGTGGTTGACAAAAAGTTTTAACTTCAGTGATGGGGAGAGGGAGACAGGTGGATTCGGGAGCTTGCTGGCCAGGCAGCCCTGCTTATCAGGGAGTCCCTGGTCCCAGTAAGAGACTCTGTTTCCCAAGGTGGGCAGTGGGCCTGCACCTAAACAATGATCAGTGATATTCCCTGGCTTACATGTGCACACATGAACATGTGCTCGTGCATGTGGGCACACACAAAGGAAATTGCTTAAATTAGATACTGACCCCATACCCCAGAAGCCATATGTGTAGAGCAGTCCTCTTATGTGGCCTATGGTCATTATTTCTCCAGCCCTAAGTAACTCAACCTGATGTGTTAAGTCTACTTTCCAACCCCAACACTCACTTGGTTAGCATTTGTCTGCAGGCTGAAATGGTGATTTAGTCCTTTTCTCTTAATGCAAAGCAGAAGGCTAATTTGAACCCTATGTTCATCATCTAGGATGGTTTAAATACCAGAGGTTGCTATTGATTTTGAGCCCTGAAACTCTTTGTTCTAGGCAAGACGAGGAGCCTGTGGCTATATAAGGTAGTGAGTGATACTGTATCCTAAAAAATAAGCCAATCATTAGCTGGGTATGTGAAATGTGGTAGAGAAAAGAGTGGAGAGCTGGCGGCACTAATTTAAAAATCAGGACAATTCCAAGAGCAAATTTTCTTATTTGGTCCACCACTTCAGAGCAAAAACGTTGACTTCTTTTCTGGTTGACCAAGGAACAATCCAAAGCAGATGTAAACAGATGGGGTATAACCTTCAGCCAGCTCCAATGTTAGCGCGCGCGCGCGCAAAGCAGTATGGTGGCATGTAATTGACAGCCAAGCTTTCTGGAGACCTACTCTTCCCTTCCTGCTACAACATATAAGTGAACAGTCTGGGAGGTGGAGCAGAAGGACAAGCATGTCTCTAAGTGACCAGCCTTGCTCGGAAGCACTGTGACTAGATCCTTCGTGTGTCAAATCTGAAAGCTTCTGAGGGCCATGGTCACAACTAGGGACAAATAGCCCAAAGTAGGATTAATTCTGGCCCTTGTTTGATTTCTCAATGGACTGACAGGGAAAGGGGGGTATGGCTGCTGGAGATGACTCAAAAAACAACAAACAAACAAAAAACACAACAACAAAACAACAACAACAACAACAACAAAACAACTAATCAAAGACCAAAACATGTGGAAGAAATTATATAAATAAGAACTGGGGTGTTTCACAGGCTGTTAAAATGGAATGCAGCACAGAAAAAGAACTAATTCTGTAAGCCACGTGACCATGGCTTTGTTCCTCCTCTTACGTTTTTGTCTTTTGCGGAATAGGACCACAGTAGGCTGTGTGGCTCCCAGGCGGACGGCACTGGGACTGGTGAGCCTGACGTCTCACAGGAGTTACAGTATGAGTTCACCCAGAGACAACTGTGGGGAAGTCCTCAGTGTTTAGCAATTGCTCCAATCCCTGGCTGAACTTCCTGACTAGAAGCTAATAAAGAAGTAATGGCAACAGCTAGAGACTCGAGTCTGAAAAACACATTCAGGGAAAATCCCTTCAGGGAAAATTCAGAACTCAGTCACCATCTTGTACCCACTACATGGGGGGATTTGGGCCAGCGTTACACTGGCATTTACAGTGAAGAACTTACCGGGTTTTCCCTACATACATCAGCAGGTGGGATTACTGATTTCATTATTTTGAGAGGAATAAGCCAATCTCCTCTACTCGATCACAGATAACACTACCCAACTCTTCTCATAAGAAAGCAAATTTGAAAAGCCTTGCCAATGTCAGTCTCCATGTTAAACTTAGTATTGAGTAGATTTTAAAAGGGGCTGTAATTAGACACTTTCTATAAGACATACAGACAATACTCACTGGACTGTTAAATGTACAGTATCATAGTTACAATTCTAAATCATACTAAATTAAGCCATAAAGGTCCATCACTCAGAGAGCTCTTAATACTTGCAGGTTAACACGCTACTCAAAGTTTTAGTGCACCTTCTACAGGGTACAATGAATAAAGACCTCTTGAAATTTAAATAGAAATTAATGATACCAAATGCAAACACAGTATTTAAATACAGTATTTTTCAAATTAAAAACCAAGGGCCAGGCATGATAGCATATGCCTTTAATCTCAGCACTCAGGAGGCAGAAGCAGGCAGGTCTCTGAGCTTGAGGCCAGATTGGTCTACAGAATGAGTTCCAGGATACACAGAGAAATCCTGTCTCAAAAAAACCCAACCAACCAACTAACAAAACCCAACTACCCTCCCCCACAAAAAAGAAAAAAAAAAAAACAGATCAAAACAAAATAAAGAAGAGTTCTGAGAATTTCTAATGTGACCAAGAAAAATAAGGTTCTAATTGGATTAGAATATAAGGAAAATTCCTTTATGTTTAATTGTACAAGAAACCAGGATTCTTCAACTCTTGACTCACATTCCTTTTTGTTCTTTTCTTTCTCCAACATTTAAAAGCATTTACTAGTTAGTTGGGGTGGGGATGGGGCAATGCACGCCTTGTATGCGTGTGCACACAAGGACAGCTCTGGGAGTCAGTTCCCTCCCTTCCACCACAGGAACCCAGTCTCTCGCTCTAACACCCTGGAAGGCCGGCCTTGACCTTGAGTCAATCCTGCCGCAGGCATCAATCTCGCTGCCCCTGCCTGGCACGGGCTCCAGTTTCAGTGTGGACTACCACACCCAGGTACAAACTCCTGAAACAGTACTGTCTTAAAACCTCCCAAGAAGGAAATTAAAAGAAAAATTCTATTGCTTTTGCTTGGTTTATGAGAAAGTGGTTTACTGCCTCTAGTACATGGAAATCTGTCACAATTCTCCTACCTCTTCCTCAAGAAACAAAACAGCTCATTTAAGGGAATGTGGTATGGTGGTACACACTTTTTAATTCCAGAGACTGAGGCAGGAAGATCTGGAGTTTGAGGCTAGCCTCTGTCTCAAAAAAGAAAAATAAGTGACTGAAGAGTCCTCCCTGAAGTTCAAGGCCGAGTGCTGTCACCATGAACAGCACCCACACTGACTTACTAGGGAAAATATTCATTTCTATTGGATATATACTGCTAATTTTAGAAGCTGCATATGCACTGAAATGCATTAGTTAAGATAGGTGAAAAATTTTAATGGCCTGGCATTTAGAGTGGACATATTTGAACCAAAACACCAAATCAGTTTATTTGAATTATTTTCATGTTTTGTCTTTTCAAATGATAAAATGGATTATCAAGCTTAGGACCATTATTATAATCATTTATTTTACTACACCATGAATGCGCCACAGTATGTACATCTATAGATATATGGATATATAAAATTTAAATGTAGTGCTGGGTGGTGTTGGCACTCAGGAGGCAGAGGCAGGCAGATCTCTGTGAATTCGAGGCCAGCCTGGTCTACAGAGTGAGTTCCAGCTGGGCGGTGGTGGCACACGCCTTTGATCCCAGCACTCAGGAGGCAGAGGCAGGCGGATCTTTGTGAAGTTCAAGGCCAGCCTGGTCTACAGAGCGAGATCCAGGAAAGGCACAAAGCTACACAAGAGAAACCCTGTCTCGAAAAACCAAAACAAAAAAAAAAAAAAAAAGAGTGAGTTCCAGGACAGCCAGGGCTGTTACACAGAGAAAAACAAAAAACAAAAAACAAAACAAAAAAAAAAAAAAATAAACATAGTATGTTTGTATCATGTTTTTAAGTTCATCTATCTATACTAAGTTTTTTTAAAATCTGGCTTCTGAACCTTAGAAGCATCTCTTGGTGTGGTATATAATAACTGTGATAAACAGAGTGATTCATATTTGGCAAAGTGTATCTTGAAGCACTGCATACTTAATCCTTTATTCTCATTAATTTGAATTTCAACATTAATGTTCCTCATTCCTTATACAGTCCAAAAGTCCATAACATATAAATTTAACAAAATACAAGGAAAATCTATCTCCTGCTAAAAATGATTACGGCAATCAACTGCCTAAAGAAACCGAGCAATGAATGGGCTGAGTGAGAAGCCTGCTTGTTAGCCCCCGCCGAAGGCAAACACACTGAAATTACACTCAAAGGTACTCAAGTAACTGCATTCAAGGAGGGTGGGAGGACCTAAAGAACTACTCCATTTATTAACCCCTAAAAAATAGAAAAGGCAAGAGAAATCACTATCTTTTGGGGTGTGTGGGTGGGTGGGATTGAGACAGGGTCTCATTTATCCCAGGCTGGTCTTGAACTGGCTATGTAGCAAATGATGTCCTTGACAGCTTCCATTTCCCAAATTGGGGTTATAAGCGTGTGCCTGACTCGCTCTTCCTGTCTCTCCTTTCCTCTGCTAGAAGGTCAGACCCAGCACCCTGAACATGCTGGACAGATGTTCCACCCCCGAGCTCTATCTCCAGCCCTTTACTACCGCTTTTGAGACATGAAGCTGTAGGACCACTGGGAACTGGAAGGCTCATAAATCACTGGCTCAGAAAGGCTCCTGTATGCTGTTAGAGGTGTTAAATTAATGGTGGGCTGTGTGCAGCCTGAGCAAAGAGCCAAAGACTACATAGCTCAGGGTACTTTTAAAGCAAAAACAAAACACCCAGGCCTACCATTAGCAAACTGGTCTTTTCTGTTCAACACTGAGTAAACAGAAATATTATACTTGCTCTCTTATGATCTTTAAGAGAATTGATAAAAGTATATTTCTAAACTCATAAAAATGAGAACCAGATTGTGGTCTAATAGGGACTTCATGAGAAAGCAGTCTTACATACTTTTATTTTTACATTCTCTTACTCTTTTTTGTCATTGTTGCTGCTTTTGTTCTGAGACAGGTTGTCTCTACATAGCTCTAGCTGCCCTCCTGCCTCTGCATCTCAAGTGCTGGGATTCAAGGTGTGTGCTACCATGCCTGGTGACAGCCTGCTATTCTTAAATTATTTTATCATCTGTGCATGTGTGTGCGTGCAAGCATGAATGCAAGTGTAAGCAAACACATCCCCAAACGTCCACCCTGCCTTTAATTTTAAGTCTCTTGCCAATTTCACACAATGCACTAGGGACATCTTTTACATTAGAGTGAAGGGGTACATTAACCCTTTCTCAACATCAACTGTAGCTGAGGCGTCTGTGAGTCTGTGAAAGAATTAGTGAAGCATGGTCTTTGATAGATTTAGGCAAGACTGTGTAGTAGTTATATCCTCTAATGACTTCACCAACACACTAAACAAATTATCAATGCCCTTTCAAAACATCCTGAAATAGATTTTCTTTCGGTTACCCTTTGATTGCTTGAGAATTTCAAAACTGTCAGTTTCTACAACTTTAATAAGCCTGAAATGTTCTTTTCTTGTCTTAGGTATTAGTATTATCCAGACTATGAGGTAACAGTTTTTATTTGACCTATTCACATGGGTTTGCATTTGATGGGGAGCAAGTGTATGTCTCTGTTGGCTGGGAAGTGCTCACATCCTCACAGACTTATACTTTATTAAATGCTGTGTCCAGTGTAGTCCCAGAGACAAAGCAATTTGAATTAGTCTTTAAAATTAATTTACATCTGTTGTGTACACATATGTAGGTGCATGCACCTGTGTACTTGTGGGAAGCCAGGAGTGATTCCCTCAGACCTGGAGTCACAGGTGTTAGCCAGGTTTGTTACATGGGTGCTGGGATCCCAACTCTGGCCCTCATGGCTGCATGGCAAGCATTCTTAACCAGTGAGTCATCTCTCTGGTCTCCAATTTTTCAGATTTTACTTTCCAACCACTTAACATGTATCGGAGTTATTCAGCACCTTCTACATGAGTGTCACATGTCATCTGGGGACACAGCAAAGGTCAGGTTCAATTATGATCTGAATTTAGAAGGCCACAACGGTCTTCTCTTGGTCCCAACTCTGCCCGTCAGCCCAGAAGGTGTGAGGGGTAAGCCAAATAAAGAGCGTTGGGTCAGGGAATCAAGAACGGACTGCCTGAGGAATGCTGGATAAGCACTCTCTGGGGACAGCCAGGCAGTTCCAATCACAGCACAGCGTACCAGTTCTCAGAAACCCAAGGTTTCCAACCTCATCTTTCTTTGATGGGGTCTCAAAACTCTCTTACAAACTGCAAAGGGTCAGTGTCCTCACACTGTACTCACAAAGTGTTTTGATTACCCACTTTTTTTTTTTTTTTTTTTTTTTAAAAAAAAAAAGCTGCTCTCACTGCACCGAGGCCCTGGCTTTCCACTGTCCCTTAAACCTATGCACTCTGGAAATTCTTCCAAAGGGCTGGCTTTTTTGTAGCTACCCTGGAGGTCCTTGCTGTCTCCTAACTGCCAACTAAAACAATAACACAGGAGTGGAAACTGTCTCATGGAGCCCATTCTGGGAGTCGACATTTAAAGGGGAAAGTTTCCAACTTCCTTAGGTTAAAGAAAATAAGTTTCCACAAGTTTCAAAGCATCCTCATAACGTCTGAAGTTTGAAAGCACTTTTCTTCAGGAGTAAGCTAGCTATGTTTAATGGTTTTCTTAGATACATGTATTTTTTAAAAAACAGAAATCTCACTATTTAATCTTTGGAAACAAGACTTAAATTGCTTTCAAGAATTAAACAAGAATGCCGCAAAGAAATTTATGTTTACTGTTGATGACTAAACATAATTCCTATTCCAAACAAATATTCGATGAGAAGTTCCTTCTCGATGGCTCAGATATCCAACTGCCTCCATGTCCTGGAAATTCTCCTTCCTTATCCCTGCATTCATCACCCTTCCCACCTTCCTTTTCTGCTGCCACCATCCTCACGTAGGACCTTATCACTTTGCAGCATTTTTAAGCAGTCCTATTACCTTCCTGTCCTTTCTCCCCAAACCTTTTTCTCTCTATCCATCCTGAAGTTGGCTTATTATGTCTTAATAGTGAAGCACTTTCAAAATCTAGTGCAGGAAAATCTATTTCTTATATGTGGTTCCCACACCTTTTAATAAATGCACTGCACATGCCCAATGCATCCACCTGTGCCATGCATGACATATGTGTGGAGGTCAGAACTTTTGGGAGTTGGTTCTTTCCTTCTACCTTGTTTCTGAGGCAGAGTCTCTCTTGATTCTGCTGCACTGTGAACTCCTAACAGGCTAGCCAACCCACTAGCTTCGCGGTGATCCTTCTGCTTCTGCCTCCCACCTCACTGTAGGAGTCCCAGGATCAAAGATAAGACCCATCCCATGGCTTGTTTGCAAATGCGCCATGCACATTCTACTGCCCATATGCCTCGGCTTCCCAGCAGAACCAGAGTAAAATCCCACCTCCTACCATGTGCAACTGGCTCTTACCATTTCTGTCCCCTTAACTCCTTCCAGGTTCTCTAGCCATGTTGATCTTCTTTTTTCCTTACTCACCTCTTCTCTTTCAGCTTTTGCATTGTCGACTGGATTAAAGCAGTATCTCTGTCACAAATCATCCTGTTACATTATCAGATCGCATCTTTCCCAGTCTTTATTAAGAGTTGTATATCTCTTCTCATCAGAGTGATCGTGGAAGGGACAGCTTCATCTGCCGCTGCATCCTGAGGGTCTCAGTGCCTACACAGCGGGTACTTCATCCACATCCGCTGACTGGGCCTCTTGAAGTTCCCCCTCTACCCTCTTGATCCCACCATCCTTCAAGCCTTACCTCAAATGTTACATCTTGAGTAAAGTATTTGTGTCTTTACAGGCATTAGCATGAAATCTGAATCAATAAAGCTATTGAGGGTCTTTTTTTTTCTTTTTCTTTACTGTGTCTCAGGCTTCTTTATGTAAGAACAAAATGAGTGATGGGCTCATGATCAGTGGCATCACTGAACTTCTGAACTTCATCTTCCCTCCCATCACCTCCTTTACAATTCCTCCCCTCCAACCCCCCCCCCCCCAATCCCTCCTCAGCAAATGAAGAACTTAATCTCAAAGCCATGGTAGCACAGACTCCAGGTTCTCTTGGTCTATCTCCTTCCCTTTCCCTCTGCTCACCCCATCTCTGGGCAGGGCTGGTGCCTCAGTTTGAATGCATGGGGGAGCAGGAACAGGAACAGAAGGAAAGGAAGGCTTCAGCCTCAGTAAAAGGGACCTAAGAGTAGAGCGTAGTGAAGTGAGGGCTCCTGTAACTTAGGGCACCAAAATGGGGCTCTGGTGGATACAGAAGAAAGGATACAGGTCCCCTGGGAATGGAGACCCTGCAGCCTCATACTCCTCTCATTGAGAACAATCAGTGTTTGCTCGTTTACCCTTGTGGTGCTGGCTACAGAGCCACACTGGGACCACATCCTTCTCCAGCCCACGCTGCTTGGTGCTGATGCTGATGTGCTGCAGGATGGGCTTCGGGCACTGCAGAAACATGTTCCCCAGGTTTCCCCCATGCAGTTCTCAGTGCTTCTCTGCTTTCTCCTGTGGGCCTGCACCAGGGTCTCTGCTTTGCGCATCTCCTGAAGGTTCTCAGCTTCCTCCAACCACTTCTCCAGGAGGGGCCACAGCTTACACATGTTCTTGAAGCTGAGCTGCAGGACCTCAAAGCAGGAGATGGCCACCTAGCTGAACACCTTTCCAAAGACAATGTGCAGGGTGAGCTTCATGTCGATCCTCTTCTGCTTCTGGGGCTTGGCAAACCGCTCTAGTTCCTTCTGCAGGGCCTTCATGTGCTGGGAGTCCTCGGGACTTGATTCCACCTCCTCCAACTTCACAGTACTGAGGTGGACAGTACAGGGCCCAGCGGAGGCCCCCTCCGAGTTGCTCCCCACTCTGGCTCCTGTGTGTCCCTCAGGATGCAGTCTCCAGGCCAACTTGAGGCATTAGGCCAGTCCAACTTGAGGTCCACCGTATGTTATCCCTCCACAGAACTCACATGGCAGGGGACATGAGGAGCTCCCCAATACCTCTAAGCCTGGCCCAACCTGCGGCCCAATTTCAGGCCCTCCTGAAGGGCCTTGGAAGCTTAGCCATGTCCATGGAGACAACCAGCATGGCTGGTTGGCTCCTGACCCATCACTTCCATCTGGTAGGGATGCAAAGTCTGAAGCCAGGTGTCTGGCCATGGGGGAGGTGAGCACCCTAAGCAGGGGGTCTGACTATTGAGGTTCTTCTCCACAGTAGGGGTGTGCTAATGAAGTGGCGTGAGGCAGCAAACAAAATGCATTTAGGGATCCTGTAGATTCCCAGTGTGCTGGAGTTTTATAAACTTAAGCCTATGAAAGCACATGGTGATTACAACGTATCATTAATGGGGCAACACATCACACAGTGTGCCTAGTAGCATGTCCCTGTCACATGGAACTTGGTAGCTGAAGCGATTAAACACAGCCAAGGATGTGGGCTGTGTGCTGAAAGTCAGCCTGTGTCCCCTTGACTGCCTTTCTATAGAACCTCACACATGTGAAACACGAAAAACAGAGTTAGGTTAAAGGCTAAGAATCCACCGGAAGTCTGCAAGGATGGGGGTCCTCAGAAATTCATTTTGGAAGTTCAAATCTCTGGAAGATGAAAGAGCTCTAATGTTTCTCAAATACACTGTATTTATATACACGAAAGCGTTAAGTGATACACGCCAAAGTTCTTGTGTAACACAATTCTGCTATTATCTAACTGTCAGCGGTCTGAATGTTTGGGGCCCTAGTGGACCTCAGATCCTTGTGGGCAAGAGTCAGTTTTCACATTCTGTTTGCTCCTGAGCAGCCTGAACAAGGAGCCTTTTGAAACAATGGCTGAGGCCCCAGCTAACCTGACGTTTCCTTAGCTCTAGATTTTGCAACTCTGCCTGAAGGTGCTGGATCCTACGTAGGGGCCACTCACAATAAACACCACTGAAGAGTCTACAGAAGACAGGTTTGTTACTGTCATTAAGAAGAATTTTTCAATTCTACAACCAGGAAGAAACGACTGTATAGTGACTTTTCCTTCTCTCTAGAAATAGATGCAGAAAAATTAATAGACATAAAAAACTGGGAAGTATGAAACGATGGTTGACTCTTCTAATAGCTATCCATGAGTCTACCTTCACACCAAGGACTACATCTTTCACTAGGGCCAGCACTAGACTAGCATGGACACTTAGGATAGCTTATGTTTTAATAGTATCAACTACTAAACATGGATTATCACAGTAATTCATTCAAAAGTGAAAATAATACAAACAAAACCAGAAAAACTTACTCATTTTCTACAATGAACACAATCTTATTTATTTATTTGAGGTAGGATTCTACTTTGCAGTCTTGGCCTGGAATTCACTATGTAGCTAAGGCTAGCCTTGAATTTACAGCAAGCCTCCTGCCTCTGCATCCAAGTGTAACAGTTATAGATATGAACAACTACATCCAGCTGATATATGCTTTAAAAAAATTTTTTTAGCTGGGTGGTGGCGGTACACACCTTTAATCACAGTACTTGGGAGGCAGAGGCTATATATAGTTAGGCATGGTGATACTCAGGAGGTAGAAGCAGGTAAATCTCTGTGAGCTCAAGGCCAGCCTGATCTACATAGAGCCAGACCTGCCTCAAAATTTTTTCTTTTATAATTATTTATTTATTGGGGCAGGCAATGCATCTGTAACATGTGTGTGGAGATCAGAGGACAACTTTCCAGGGTCAGTTTCCTCCTTCCATCATGTGTGTCCTGGGGATGGAACTCAGGTCATCCAACTTGGCAGCAAGTACCTTGATTAGCTAAGTCACCAGAATGCTTTTAAAACCAAAACCACTTGGGTAAATATTGGCATAAAAATGTTAATTTCTTATGTTCTTAATTGGAATTTTTATTAGTTCCAAATTAAGTTGCTCCTTAACATAAATGGTTTAAAGATGAGCTGTTAAAGACTGGGGAATCCCTTTTGGGTGGTTTCAAGGATTGAACCCAGAACCTAATTCATGCTAGGTAAGCATTCTCCAGCTGAACATTTCCCATCCTTTTTTATTTATTTATTTATTTATTTGGTTTTTTTCGAGACAGGGTTTCTCTGTGTAGCTTTTGTGCCTTTGTAGCTGTGTAGCTTCCTGGAACTCGCTTTGTAGACCAGGCTGGCCTTGAACTCACAGAGATCCGCCTGCCTCTGCCTCCCAAGTGCTGGGATTAAAGGCGTGCGCCACCACCGCCCAGCCCTTTTTATTTTTTGGATAGGGTCTTAACAAGTTGCCCATGCTGGCCTCAAACTCAAAATCCTCCTACCTTAGCCTACCTAGTGGCTAAGACTGTAGGTGTACCCCCAGGACTAATACCATCTTAATAAAATGAACCAAACACTTTTTTTTTTCAGGCAGAGATGGTGGCATACACCTACAATACAATACAATACAAACTATCTGGGAGACCGAAATAGGAGGCTCTTGAGTTAGAGGCCAGTCTGAGCTATATAAAAAGACTCTTTCCTTTAACACCCCCCCACACACACCCCAAAACAGACAACAACTCACTTTCTCTCTTGTACGTGTCTTTCATACACAATGGTTTCTTCTTAAGGCTTCTAATATGGTATCAAAAATGACATTGAAAAGACCATGGCTCTAATTGATGATTTTGGCTCTTAAAATTAAAGTTGATTTCATATCTTATCAACAATATCCTATCAAAACCATCCAACCCACTCTGTACTTAGTCATGTTCTACTTGGCCTCCACTAAGGTATTCTTGCAGTCATCCTTTAGGGATCTAGGAAGATGTGGCAGGTACAAATGAGAATTCTAATACATGTGCAAAAAAAGGGCACGCAAAAGAAAGACTTCATGAGCAGTCATTTCTAGATAAACAGTAGACATTGGAGCAGACCATGAACTAGAGTCCCAATTTAGTCTTTGTTTTGCTCTGAAAACAAATACTAAAAATGTAAACACTTAAAATGAACTTTAAAATTGTGCCCGAGTGATTGTGTTAAAACACAGAGGGCATAAGGCTGGCTGCCACTACCCAGCAGTCTTCCATGATGCAGCAGCAGACACTTCTACTGTGACTCCTTGAATTTGTTTCAACTACTTAAAAAAAAAAACAAAAACTGAAAATCACCTTGCCCTAATATTTCAGTAATTTCCAGTTTCAATTATCAGTGACATCAGATTTTATTCTCAGTTTGTCCATGGAAAAACTCAATGACACAGGAAGTTTCCATAATCAGAATGGATCTAAAGTGGGAATCACAAACCATGGAAGTGTAAAAACAATGTAAGACAAACACATAAAAACACACTTTAACCTTAGGTTATATATGCAGAATAAAACTATAAACTGTAAAGAGGGGCTTTAAACTATTTTAATAATCCAAGGGCCCTAGGGATGACACTGTGATGAACCTGAATAATGCCCTCCAAACACATCTGTGTTCCAACCATCCCCTATTTGTAAATGCATTACATTACATGGAAAAAGGAGCTTTGTGTGCAAGTGACCAAATTAACAATCGTAAGGTGGCCTTGGATCATCTCGGAGGACCTGATGTAATGACAGGACTCCCTACAGTATGGCAGAATCAGGAAGACCAAAGTCACCACAACGGAAGATGACGGGAGAGTGCCATGAGGATGGGGCCTAGGCCAAGGAAGTCATCTCTACAGGGTGAAATAGGACAGGAATCTGCATTGTCCCTTTGGGTCCTCCAGGAAGCAGGCCTGCTTAAACCCAGATGTTGGCCTAGAAGGCATGTTTTGGACTACTGGCTTCCAGAACCGACCTGGAAAACCACTGTACGTGGAACCATGGCGTTCGTGCTAATCTGTTTCACTAACAGGAAGTCTGCTGCACTTTACAGATTTTAAGATGAGTCTTGCCATACATGCCAGGCTGTCCTCAAACTCAAGGTCCTCCTGCCTCTGTCTCCCTTGTACCACACTTCTGAGTCCTGTGAGCTTTGGTAGGCTTTATTAATAATTAATTTCATTGAAGCTACAAAAAATAATTACAAAAGAGGGTTCGAAATTGCCAGGTCTTTCCACATTCCCCAATCCTATGAGACCAGCTACAACGGACATAAAGACAAAGGAAAAGCAGGGTTTTCTGCGAAGTATCGTCCTCTGACGGGCTGAGGCAGGATGACTGAGAGCGCCTGGCTTAGTCTCAAACCCAAGAGAACCTTGGCTTCCTGCCTGCCATGTCGGGCCTGGTGCAACACAGAGACAAACCATGTGAAGTTCTGAACAGGAGTACAGCCATCAGTCTGAGATAAGGACAGAGCTAGGTGACACTAGAACAGAATAGGTACGTCCACACCTAAGAGACAGAAACGTCACAGTTGGCAGGTGCTTGCTTAGGGCCTTTGATCTGGAACAATATACAAATCTGAATTCTCAACTCCTGCCCTACTTAGCAGAAAATCTGAGAAGAGCACTTGACTCCTTGGCTTTTCAAGGCAATTATATTGTAACAATACTTCAATTTTCAGCATGAGCCACTCTGGTTTCCCTCTGGGAGATAAGGGACATACAATGTAACACTAGAAACTGTCCAAGAACAGAAAATACCTATGTTTCTATTTATAGCTGCTGTGCACTCGCTTTCTCCTAATCAGTAGGAGATGAGCTTGTGTCTGTCAGGCAAATGCTGATAGGTCAGTGCAACAAGTGTAAGCCACTGGGAAAGAAATGTAGAGAAGTTAGGTGGGCAGACTAGTGGAATATGAGATAAAAGGCTGGACGGGAAAAAGGCAAATACTAGCACCCTTAGTGCATTTTTTATGAGATCTGGACGCATGTATTTATATATGTGGGAGGAGAAAATACTCAGAAAGATCTCAATAGGCCCTAAACAACCTTTTCACATCTTAAGAAATAAAGCAGGTTTAAATAAACATTATATTATGCTTTGGGGGCATTGTAAGAGCTATTCTTACAAACCCCTGACAAATACAGCCTGTAGAGTAAGTACACGCTACATCCATGGTGGCACAATCAACCTTTGCAACAGAAGCTGGGAACTTAATTTTAGCAGTTTTCCTTTCTACTTTAAAAAGATGTATTTTAGCCAGGCAGTGGTGGTGCATGAGTTTAATCCCAGCACTCGGGAGGCAGAGGCAGATGGATTGAGGCCAGTCTGGTCTACAGAGCAAGATCCAGGACAGCCAGGACTGTTCTTATATAGAGAAAGCCTGTCTTGGGAAACAAACAAACAAACAAACAAACAAACAAACAAAAAACCAAAACCAAAATTTATTCTTCATTATTTACAAAGGACTTATCAAACAAAGTAACAGAATTTGAAATACTACTTCTTCCTTTCTTCCTAAGGAGTTCCTGCTAATACTATATTTTTAAAATGTACTTTCAAAGTTTACTAATTGTCAGGCAATTAAAGTGAAGTCTGGGGTGGGAGTGTAGCTCAGTGGTATCTTCAGCATGCACAAACTGGAGTTTAGTACCCAGCTCTAGAGTGTGTGTTGTTTTGTTTTGTTTTGTTTTTCAAGATGGAATTTCCCTGTGTAGCCCTGCTGTCCTGGATCTCACTCTGTAGACCAGGCTGGCCTCAAACTCACAGAGATCCGCCTGCCTCTGCCTCCCGAGTGCTGGGATTAAAGGTGTGCACCACCACCACCTATTTTTTTTTTTAAGCCTAAAATGTCCCTGCTTTCACCATGTTTTTTGAAAATAAGGAGCTCTTGCCCCTTGCTCTAAGAACCTTGACTGAGGAGCTCCTCCATCCTCTCTCCTGTCTTCACTGCACACATCCAGCACACACCTCACCTGCTATTTTGATATTCAGATTGGCGTCCAGAAGCAAATTTTCAGCTTTTAAATCACGATGAACGATATTCCGACAGTGGCAAAAATACACAGCTGTGACGATCTGTTTGAATTTCCGCCGAGCTTCCTTCTCCGCCATTCTCCCATGGGCCACCAGATGGTCTGTGGTGAACAAGAGCAGAGTCAGTGCCTACCCAAGATGCTGGCAAAATCCCCAGGCAGCTTAAGGAGGCAAGTGAAGCACCCATCTATAACAGAGTTCAAAAGTGAATAGAGGGGCTGGAGAGATGGCTCAGTGGTTAAGAGCAGGGGCTGCTCTTGCAGAGGATCCAGGTTCAGCACCCACACATGGTGGCTCATAACCATCTATGATTCCAATTCCAGGAGATCTGATGCCTTCTTCTGACCTCCACGGGTACCAGGTATGCATGTGGTACGTACACACACACACACACACACACACACACACACACACACACACACACATACACACAGTGCACTTATACACATAAAATAAATATAAAGTAAACTAAAAAACAAAACCTGAACAGAGCTGAAGGAGAACAACAAGGCACATTCCTGTGCACATCCATAAAAACTCACCAAAAACTAAGAACCCAAGCCACTCTAAGCCTGAGCCTGCTGTGATGAGGGTGTGTGAGAGTACACATTGCACCACCATAAGACAAAAGTGTTCTCAGGGCTTAGTGCTATTTTTCAAGAATCGTAACACTTAACACCTTCCTTTTCATAACCCCACTGCAAAGATTCCATGTACATAAGCAAATACACATGAAGATAGCATCAGAAGCATTTCCTGTGTTTGAAGAGTGTCAAAAAGCGGAGTCATAGCAATCAATCATCTCAGAACAGAGTGGACGCACAAGGCAGGAGACTGGCTTTCTGTGGGGCTCTGTCCAGGCTGACATCTCCTACTTTCTTAAAGTCCTATAATTTGACATAAAAACATATTTCTTTGGTCACTTACCAATGCATATACATCTTTATATCTGAATATGCTGTTCTTAGAACTACGATATTAATTATTACAGATAATATTAACTGAAAACCAAGGCTTCTACCAAGAAAAAAAAAAAAGATCAATAGCCGAGTTGCTAGGATAGAGGGGGGAAGCAAACAACAAACAAACAACTTCACTGTGATCAGGCTGTCCTCAAGACGGAAAAGCAATTTGATTGCCCCATAATCATCGTAGCGAGTTTTAGAAGTACATTCCTACAGAGTAAGACACTAGGTTGATACTGAGCTGATGGAACACACACCTTAACCTAGCTGTACATCATGACAGCTGCCCAGATTAAGAGTGTATACTGGCTGGGCATGGCGGCACACGCCTTTAATCCCAGCATCCTGGAGGCAGAGGCAAGGTGGATCTCTTGAGTTCAAGGCCAGTCTGGTCTACAGATCAAGCTCCAAGACAGCTAGAGCTGTTGTTACACAGAGAAACCCTGTCTCTGCTTGCAGATGGCCTAGGTTCTGTTCCCAGTGCTCATGTTGGGCCTTCACAGCCACTTGTAACTCTAGCTCTGTGGGAACTTACTCCTTTTCTGGCCTCCACACATGGCATTCACTCACACAGACACACACACATAAATTAAAATAAAATAAATCTTAGAGAAATGTCACAGCATGTTCTATTGGAAACTTGTAATAACCTCCTATGAAAAGTCCTTTAACCAAATGATCCAGCTGAAAAAGGACACATTTGCCATTGTTATCATATGTATCCTGAAATAATAAAAAAGTGCAGAATTCAGCAATATAGATATACATATGACCACTTATTAATAGCAGTTCACTGAAATCACCCAATTATTTTGGTGACATCTCACCCACAGGACTAGAGATAGCTATCTTTTTTTTTTTTTTTTTGGTTTTTCAAGACAGGGTTTCTCTGTGTAGCTTTGCGCCTTTCCGGGAACTCACTTGGTAGCCCAGGCTGGCCTCGAACTCACAGAGATCCGTCTGGCTCTGCCTCCCGAGTGCTGGGATTAAAGGCGTGCGCCACCACCGCCCAGCAAGATAGCTATCTTTTTGAAAACTTAGAAGGAAATGGAACCCAGGCTAAAGTGCAGCTAGCGGTGACCGAAGTCCAAGAGACAGAGAAGACAGCCAAGGACCAGGGAGAAGGGCGAAGCAGGCAGCTAGAGGGACACCCACCTACATGGCAAGTTTTCAAAGAATACAAATTACATTTTGACAGCAAGAGACACACCCTAGAGTGTGAACATGATGTACATGCACGCGCGCACGTGCGCACACACATACACACATTATTCTAAGTACATAAATTACTAAAAAAGATCCCTCAAGCCAGGTGTGGCAAATAAGCCTATATCCCAGTACTTGGGAGGATGAGGATCTTGTTTGAGACCAGCCTAGGCTACCAAGGAAGACTGTTTGACAGCCCTAAAAACAGACAAACAATCCTTGAAAGAATTGTTATAATGTTTTATTTACAAGACCTTTAAAGCTTTCCCCTTAAAAAACCTTGCAACTTATTTGGGGGGCAGGGGAGGACAAGAAGTCTCCAGAATGGAAATGGGATAGACGGATGAGCTTTTACTGAGGTGTTTAGGGAACGCTTAACAATACGAAGTCCCAGACCGAGGACAGCAACATAACGAGACGCTCTGGAACTGGACATCCACCAGAGGCAGGACACTAGATTTTAAGTGATCACTCTCTAACAGTACCTGTTCCCTGACCCCCTCCTCCCTTTCCCTAAGAGAGGTCTAATTATTCTAATAATATGTTTTAGTTGCTAAACTTGGTCTAATTAAAGAGCTTTGAGGAGACTGCTCTTCTTGAGAAACATAAGACTAAACTCCTCTGAAGGGTTACCACCAGAGAAGCTCATTTGGCCAAGCTACCCACTAATTAAAATGCCCAGAGACATTCGTCTGGCTGTAAACACTAATTACCAAAACACATCAAAGCGTCTTAAACACGACAAAATGATTAATTCTGTGATTTCCAAAATAAGTGATTTTCTTTCATTAAAAAAAAAACACTTCTTTATAAATGTCTAAGTACCTTATTTTCTAAAACTATTGGAAAGTTCTCAAAATTGTTGTAGGGGCCAGCTGGTGGAATGCAGCCTAGCTCTGTTTTATCTTCACAATGACACATTGGTTGTCCCTGGACAAAACATTTACACTGCCAATACCCCTGGCTCCCAGCCTGCTAAATGGAATCAACTTTCACATGCCAGGACCAGTAAAAAGCTCCTGCATTTGAGGATAAACTTGTATTTTGTTTGAGTTATCACATATGACAAAACTTGAATTTTCAAAGACATTTTAAAACACATTTTACATGTTTTAAAGGTTCACTCAGTGCCATGCAGGGAATATTTCAGCATTTTGTTAATGGAGCTCCAAGCTCTCCAACAGTCTGTGGTGCTTCCCAGAACTATTCTACACACCAGCCATTGCTGTTCAGGGTCCTGGGTGGAAGGCATTCGTGGCAGCATACTGGGTAGGCTGGGATCTGCACACCACCCAGAACTGCAACTACAACCATCCCCACACCGGTCCTGTAATTGCAGGGACAACTGTGACTATCATGTCTTCAAGGGCTTTCCTCCTGGTCCAGCACTTACGCCCACGTTGCTCTTAGCTGGTGCTCCGTGCTCTTTACCTTCAGCACTGTCTTAGGGTCTCAGGCTCGCTCACACCGTAGCCTCAGCTTTTCTTTCCATCCACTGGATTCCCCCACCCATTAGTTTGCTCTCAGTCTAAGGTCAGGTGGGTGTGCCAGGAAACCAACAGCCTGCAGTTTCAGTCCCTGCAGAGACCTGCCTTTCAGTGGCCTTCTGACAAATGGTTGCTTTATATTCCTATATGTTCAGGAGGCAAGAAGCAAAAACTCAAGCCTAGATGGGCTGTTTAACCTCTAGTGGAGAAATGCAGAGCAGTAGCCCAGCCTACACTTATGCAGTCACAGCGTCTGAATCAACACTGGGGTACTTTCACACAGCGGGTCCTGAATCCACTCAACGGTCAAAGAAAAACACAATCTGATCTTTGTCAGGACTGCAGCTATAAGGAACTCAGAAGAGCCACTGTACTTCCTCCAAGCCTTGGATGAGCTGGGTCTCCTATGTCTTAGCTTCCAATACCAGCTCTATAGAACCACTCAGCTCAACTGTCCCCAGGAACCTAGCTTCTGACAGTCTAGATTCTTGCCCTTCCTCTCCCCTAGGCAGACCTCAAGGAGACACCTGCTATGTAGAGTCAGTCACACAGACCCTTTTCATCCCAGTTTACCACTTACTGTAAAAATGCGGGACTGATGCAAAGTTTTCTTCTACTGCAGCATGGCTCCGGACAGCCAAGGCACAAGACAGGTTCTTCTCCTCACTTGCCAATCATCCTAGGTCACTTGGCTCTGGACTTCTTTCCACGCCATCTGTTCTCTCCCCATTAAGTTTTGCAAACGCTAGTGACACTCTGAGGCTCACACACCCTCCGAGGGGTGACAGAATAATCACTGACTTCTGCAGTTCAAAAAGCACTACAGCATTAGCACATAAACCTGACTCAGAAGTCACTCGAATTTTGTCCCAGTCTCCTGGGACATGAGGAGGGGTTGGGATCCCTTGTGGTATATTCAGGTTTTAACCTTTCAAAGAACAGAAACACACATAGGTGGGTCTTTGCTTGCCTAGGCCAGCTTCACGGGAGTCTGAGAAGTATGCCACTAATGGGACAGTGGCAGAGAGCTAACGTTTCTTAAAATAAGTCACTTTTCCACTCCGTGCAGACTGTCTCCAATCGTCACCACTTGGAGCTAATGGAAACCACTGCAGGTCAAGCAATGGGCAGACAGTGCATTCCTGGGATGAAAGGCGAGCCTAGCCTAGCCAGGGGGAAGGTATCCTCTGTGGGTCTCTTGTGGCTACCTGAAAACATGTCTGCCCATTCCAGGCTAACCATAACCAGCAGTTCTTTACTTTGCCACTTGGTTCTATCATTTCTTCTTCCTACACCCATGGAAACGTCTTCCTGTTTATCAAACAAATGCTTCTTTCCAAAAGAGCCAGGGCAGGCCAAAATAACCCGCAAGCAGGTTAAGAAGAGAGAGCGCTCACTCTGCTACCCTACTGCCCTCTACCTTGAAGGTCAGGCTGCTTCAGGGCAGAGGAAGCGGGTTTGCTGCTCTGTTTCCTGGCTGAACCTCCATCCAGCACACAGCAGGCTCCTCGGCATGCTACGAGTGCTTCTTACAGTCTCTCCATCCTGCTAGTGGTCTAGATCAAGGGCTTGTGTGCTGTGTCTTTCTTCTCCCAGACTCACCATCCAACTCATCAACACAATCTACTAACTCCTCCCCCAAAAGGACCCAGAATCCAGCTAGTCCTCACTCTTGTCTCCACCCTTTCTAGAGTCACAAATGGGGATGGACAGCCACCAGCTAGCTCCCAGATAATTGAGATCTTTTGCTAATACTCCCAAGCATTATCTGCAACTCTGCCCCAAGTTCCCTGCATCAGTTCTCTAAACAGTTACAAGGCATTGATACAAACAGGTCTCCTGTACCTTCACTGTCTCCCTCAATGGCGAAATCTTATGCGATTTTAGAACAGTAGCAGAACCCAGACTCTGACATGGGTCTGATGTGCACAGTCTGTGTTGCTTTATCACCATGCAGATGTGCAGCTTTCCCACTGCAATCAAGATGCAGCACTACCTGCAGCCCATTCTTTCTGAGAAGTTACCCCTTGGTGAGAATGTCTATACAGATGCACACAGGTGTAAATAAGCTTGTCTTTCCTCCTGGCTCCAAAAGATACAGAAATAGTCTTGTACCCCAGGGTTCTCCCTGCACTATGCGGTCATGGTCAAACACAGAAGCAGCACTCTTTTTTTTTTTTTTTTAAATTTTATTTAACTTTATTTTATGTGCATTGGTGTAAAGGTGTCAGACCCCCTGGAACTAGAGTTACAAGCAGTTGTGAGGTACCATGTGGCTTCTGGGAATTGAACCCAGGTCCTCTGGAAGAGCAGCCAGTGCTCTTAACTCCTGAGCCATCCCTCCAGCCCCTAGAAGCAGTACTCTTGCCTTAGGGACCTCTCTGTTCTTTTCTTTCTTTCTCCCAGTAATATGTGAATTTTCCCAGTATTAGAGCTTCTCCCCCAGTCCTGACTTGACTGCTCTTGTTATTTTATCGTATGTGTTTGGGTGTTTTAGTGGCATGTTTATCTATGTGCCTTGTGCATGCCTGGTACCCACACAAGCCAGCAGAGGGCATCAGATTCCCTGCACGGGGAGTTACAGAAGGTTGTGAGAAACCTTGTGAGTGTTGAGAATTGAACTCTGGTCCCTCCCCCACCAAGAGCAGCATGTGAGACAACTCTCCACTGCTCCCCCACCCCTATTTGTCACACTTGATTATCTTCTAACTAATTACATTTCTGTGCATCCTATGTGCATTGGTGTTTCTTGCACTTGATACAGTATCCGGCACACATGAAGCACTTCACATATACGTATTGTTTGAAGAACAATGATAAGGGAAATACCAACTAATTCAAGTGCAACTTCACTACTCTCAATCTGTGGGTGCAGAATCCACCAGTCCAGAGGCTGACTGACTACATTGATTTTTAAAACATTCACTTTTTACTCATTTACAAACCTTGCCACTAAGTACGGTTTTGTAAACTAAGGTTTTATGTTCTTTTTAAGTGCTAGCCTTTTGATACCAAGCCCATTTCCAACAATGTATAAAGAATGACTGATTTTTACAGGGCTCCTTAAGAAGTATCTCCAAAGCACAAGGCCAGGTGGCCCATGATAAGGCACCCCATATTCTAAAGGCCTTTCACTAATGTTAGTCAGGTTCTCCTGCAGAAGAAACAGGTGCTTCTCATGCTGCCCCAGTGTAGCAACAAAGGCCGGGTAATCTGGATGACACTTCCAATCTTAGGGAAAAATGCACACAGTGTGCTGCTTCTGTTTGTGTTCTATGAACTATATTTCTCTGAGTGTACGTACTCTGCTTTAGACAGGGAGTGCTTGAGTCTAAATCCAGGACAGGCAGCGTTCAAGACGGGCCTGAGATCTTGTTTGAATGCAAAGAAGGTATTGAGAAGTCTACTTGATAAGGTCCCTCAGTGGAATAATTTGAGCAGCAGAGAATAATGACACAGGATAGGGATGTAGTCCAGTGGGAGAGAGGAAAGAGAAAGGGAGAAGATTAGTGGGGGAGAGAAAGAATAAAACTTCAGTGAACTAAAGCACACCAGACACATTCAAGTTCATAGATTCACAGTCTTATTAAAAAGAAAGGCCGGGTGGTGGTGGCGCACACCTTTAATCCCAGCACTCGGGAGGCAGAGGCAGGCAGAGCTCTGTGAGTTCGAGGCCAGCCTGGGCTACCAAGTGAGCTCCAGGAAAGGCGCAAAGCTACACAGAGAAACCCTGTCTCGGGAAAAAAAAAAAAAAGAAAAGAAAAGAAAAGAAAGAAAATCAACCATAATGGGCCCCACTGGAGACTGCTAGGGTACCAACCTGTTTGAAATATGATACATGATCATTTACCTTGCTACAGTTTCTAAACAGGTTTTAAAGCAAAGTTCTTTAACAAATGTAGAAAGCATGAAAGAATTAATACCAGTTCACAACTTCTGGAGACGAATTTTATTTTAAGACAAGGTCTTACTATGTAACCCAAGCTGACTTGAAATCAAGCTTGCTAAGTAACCAAGTCTAGCCATAAACTCCTGACTGTCCTATGTCAACCACTAGAGTGTCAGGCCTGCTACTAGGATCCACCTCCACTTTGTTTCTTTGCATGAAATGATGTTTCTGGGTGATCATGTAAGAGGTGCAGCTTGAACAACTGGACAAGATCAAGAAAAAACCCTGAAAGAAATGCATTACAGGAACACACCTAAACCCTGTATGAAAAGGATTACAGGAACACACCTAAACCCTGTATGAAGGATTACAGGAACACACCTAAACCTGCAGTTTATTCTGAATATCACTAAAAGTAGAAAACCAGTCATTATTCAACACCTAAAGTGAAATGACAGAAGAGAGCTAGGAGATTATGTGGTACGACACAAAATACTTATGATCAGCCAAATAGAGGATTTGGACATTTTACGAGACAGCCCAGCTTAAGCAATAGACTACATAGGAAAACAAACAAACAAACAAACAAACAAAAACTATGTGGCAAGCAGAGAGGGGCTTACAGATTATAAAAGACATAAGTAAGACTGTTACATATAAAGTCCCAGCATGCTGTAAACAGGCTTAATGGGCTATTCTGGTAAGAGTTTGAAAGACCAAAGTACCAAGTCTTATTGTATCACAATTTTTAAAAACTATAAAAAGATATTTTGGGTGCCTGTAAAATGCTAAATATGCCTGGTTTAAATTATATGATAGTAGGCAATAACTGTTAGTGTGCCTGGCAGTAAGGATAGTATCAGAGGTAAACTCCACATTCACTCTAAGCACAACCTAGGGAAACAGAATCTAAGCAAAGAGAAGTAGGTTAAGAGAGAAAACAGAAAGCTAAGTATGGTGGTGGCTCACACCTTTAATCCCAGCACCCCAGAGGCAGAGGCAGGTGGATCTCTGAGTTCAAGGCCAGCCTGGGCTACAAATCAAGTTCCATGACAGCCAGGACTGTTACACAGAGAAGCCCTGTCAGAAAGAAAGAAAAAAAAGAAGAAGAAGAAGAAGAAGAAGAAGAAGAAGAAGAGAGAGAGAAAGGGGGATCAGAAGTGGGGGAAGAGGGAGTAAAAGAACTAAATTTTGGGTGGAAAAAGTGATGGTTTATGTCGTAGTCATCTTGGCAGGATCCAGTCATCTTGAAGACAAATTCTGGGCAGAAAGCATGCGGAGAAGCAGTACTCCTCACTTTGCTTCCTGACTGAGGACGCGGTGTGGCCAGCCGGCCTCCTGCCCCTGCCGCAGCATCTTCCCTGCCATGATGGACTGTACCCCTCAAACTGGAACAAACCCTTCTTCCCCTTTTCTGTATTTCTAACAGGAACAAGAAAAGTCATCAGTGCAGAAGACTGGTTCCAGGAGGTTCCAGGAGAGGGGCTGTTGTGGAAGTCTCAGCTCTGATTTGTGTGCCTGTGGAACTGTGGGCCAGAAAAGCCCTTGCATGCCGTCAACAGGCTTCATGGGCTATTCTGGTGGGCGTTTGGATGACCAAATTCCCAAAACACAAGACAGTAGAGGCCTGGCTCCTGAGCTTCAGACTAGAATAAGAACTCAATTAGAAACTGGGCTAAAGGCCATTTGTATGATATCCTGGCAGGGGATCTGGTTACATCTTCCATGTGTTGAGAACCTGAGTGAGGCTGAGCACTTGAGCAATGAACTAACTCATTTGGTGAAGGGATCTCAATAGAGGACAGCATTCAGGCCGTGACACGGCTCCTTCTCACAGCTCTCATCCATGTCTACTATGAGAGAAATATCAAAAGAGCAAAGCAGAAAGATAAGAAAACGTGGACTTTGAGAGGACAGGAGTGTGAGTTTAACCTTACAGACAAGGCAGGGTTGTAGGACGGTTAGAGAGATTAACACTGTTACAGCAATCTGCACTGAGACAAGAGAGGTGTCGCTAGTGTAACACCTTAGACACTGATAAAGAAAGAAAAGAGCCTCAGCTGAGTCTGTCACTGAAGGGATTCCCTGCTCCTTGGAAGCAGATCTCTGTATTTCTCCAAGGATAGCACACAAAAACTAATACAACCGTGGTCCAAGGGGGCCAGGCTCCATTTTGAGCTGGTAGCAGACATTGGTGGCATCATCCACATGGTACTGATTTTTTTGGCATGAAAGACACAGGACTGGGGGTCACAGTTAAAGAGTGCTGCTGAGGCCAGGCCATATATGGCAAGGTAAGGGTTCCTGTAAGAAAGCCGTGAAAGGGCACTGTGTGAAGCCGTGAAGGGGAAGCCGAAGTTGCAATGGAGAGACACCAGGACACTGGAAACTCCAGGGCCATGGGACATCCACTGGGGAGAGCTGCAGGCACCTAGTAGAGCCAGCCCAGGGGAGAGGCTGTGTGCGGTACATGCAGAACAGCTGAAGGTCTGCAGCTACTCATGCCCTTTGGAGCTCAGGCAATCCCATCCCGAGTCCCTGACCCAGCCCACCGTGCTTTAAGATTTGGTGTTTTCCCTGCTGGGTTTCAGTCTTACTTTGATCCAACTGTTCTATGCTATGCTCTCATTCTTTTCTTTTGGAATGGGACTGTTTAGTCTGTGCTACTGTGTATTCGAAGTATGTAACTTGTTTATGATTTTATAGGGGTGTACAGTTAAGAGGCTGCCTCGAGTCTTTCATGACACTATGACTTCGGACTTTCCAACAGTGTAGGAACTGTTAAAAAGACTAGAAGGACTTCAGAAGTTGGACTGAATATTTGACACTATGGATGGCCATGAATCTCTAGGGCGAAAGCACAGAAGGTTATGGCTTAGAAGTGCTATGCCTGGATATCAAGTCGACAAGAGGGGCTTTATTTACACTGAATATCAAATGGACAGGCTCTGGGATCACCTTGGATGGAAACAAATTTCTAGGCATGTCTGTGAAGGGCAGCCTAACTACATAGGGATCTGAGCACAAGCATTCACCACTGACTCTGGATGCAACATGGCAGTGCCTGTGCCTGCCACCCACTCCTTGCCACGATGAAATGTAAATCAAAATAAACCTTCCTCAAGTTGCTTCTTCTTGGGGATTGTGTTACAGAAACAAGGAAAGTACTAATACAGAAGAGCAAAGGGAAAGAAAATTGAAAAAGAACATCAAAAAATAGCAAAGAATCAGGCAGGCTGATGCACACCAGCAACAACACTGGGGGCAGAGGCAGAAAGACTGTGAGCTTGAGGCTATCCTGAGCTACATAAGGAGACCCTGTCTCAAAAACAAACAAAAAATTTTTAAAAACGCAGCATGGAAAGTCTACTCATTGGCCAAGTCCCTAACTCTACACTTATGAAGTAAGACTAGGAGGCGGGGCTAGCAGGGAGCAGCTGAAGGAAGTCAGAGGAAGCCAGGTCTGTTTAGAGGTTCCAGGCTTCAGAAGATCCTGGAGTTCAGGTTCCCGCAAAAAGGAGCAGCTTTGGTGAATATCCCGGAAAACTATACCCTTGGAATAAGGGCTACCCTGTAAGAGTAAGGGCAAATGAAAACGGAAATGGAACCACTCTAACAAAGCCTAATAGGGCTGCAGCAGGTTGAAGATGCTGGCCTGCAATTTAATTGCCTCACAGAACAAAGTGCCCTACCAAAGGCAGCAATCCCAAATCACAGCAGGGATCGCCCTTCCTGCCAACACTCAGTGAAAAGGAAAGGAAAGAAGCTGAACCCACAGGTGGTCAGCAGGGGGGAGGAGTTTGCTGTCAGGCCTGGCGACTAGAAGCCAATGCCCAAATTCGCAAGGTGGAAGGGGATTTGTTGCTACAAGTTGTCCTCTGATCTCCACGTGCATGCTGTGGCACATGCACACACAAAATAAATGAGATGAATATTCACAAAAAGTCAGCAAAAGCAGAATCTGAGATGATTCAGATGTTTGGAATCAATAGGCAAGGATTGTCATTGTTACATTAAAGAACATGAGATGAGCAAAGGGATGAGAAAAATCTGGAAGGTAAGATACATAATTAATAAACCTAGGCTAAAACTGCAAAGAATCTTAAGAAGTTATTAGGAGCTGAGTGTGAGAGCACATGCCCACACTCCCAGCACTTGGGAGCCTGAGGAAAAAGATTCAGTGTTCAAGGCTAGTCTGGGCTACAGTGAGCCCGTCTCAAAAACAGAAACAAAAAGCAAACAGTATCTGTGCCCTTAAAATAGGTATTATGATTAAGCTGTTTAAAAACCCTTACCTACAAGAAAAACACTAAGTATTGATGAGTAAAATAATATACTACTTGAATTTGATTCAAAATATTTAAAATTGAAAAAGAACAGTTGGGAAAAAGAAGAAACACAATCATTAAAATTCTGATAACTGTCAAAACTGGGCAATGAGGAAGGACATCAGGTTTATCATAGGATTCTTCTCCCTTACATGTAGTCAAAAATGCTTACAGTGAAAATGGGTTCTCACTTGTGTATCTGTGTTCACTAGTAACAGCGCAAGCACCGAACTGTGGAAACTCAAGGCTCCAGCACTACACGGACAGATGAAATGTGCTGCTGATGATTCTGACACATGGACATCATGTTAAGCAAGATAAGCTGGACCCGAAAGGACATATACTGTGTGAGTCCATTTACATAATGTCCCTAGAGAAGTTAAACCCAAAAAAGGAAGAGTGACGCTTGGGAGGTGCTGTGTGTGGGTGGTAAATAGCAAGGCACTGTTTAATCGCTACAGAGTTTCCACTCTACAGAACACAAAGTTTACAGATGACGGCACAACAGTGTCATAATTAATGTTAATGAAAATGATTAAAATAATTCTGTGTACTGGATATTTTACAATTTTTTTAAAAATGGAATGCCAACTGAAATATCTTCAGGACATCAAAATTTGAAAATAGACTGAGATGTGATATATTACTCTCAAATACAAAATTACAATCTCTTTTTAGAAGTCAAATATTCCTAAAGGTTATGATTAAATATCTTTTTATGTCCTTATTACTTGGCCAAGAAAAACTACATTTTCCTAAAAGGGTTAAAAAATAGTTTGGAAAACTCTCAGGAAAAGTATACACATATATGTACATGTATACACATATACATACACACATACACGTGTGGAACTGACACATACTAAATTCAGCAAAAATACTTGGCTTGGGCATGGTACACATACCCGTACTCCTAGCACTCAGGAGGCCACGGCAGGAAGATGGTGAGTTCAAGTGCAGCCAGGGGCTGAGGAGGTGGCTCAGTCGGGGAAGTGCTTGATGTGCAAGCATGACAACCCGAGTTCAAATCCTCAGAACCAGTGTAAAATGTCACTTTTGATACATGCCTGTAATCCTACCCCAGGGAAGGTAGAGACAGGAGGATCCTTGGAGCTCACTACCCACCTAGTTCTGTAGGGTGGAGGAGAAGGAAAACACCCATCACCCTCCTCTGGCCTCTGTGCGCCCATGCACACTCGGTACAAATAACATCCTGATCAGAAAACTGTGAAGGATGTTCTAAGTGAAGATGCTTCCCCAAGCATCTTGGACAGATTACAAATATAAACTAGCTTTGTATGTTATTAAGAAAATAAAAATACAGAATAATGACTGAGAAACTAATTGGGGAGGAAATGGTTGTTCTTTGATTCAGAGTGCCCAGATAAACTCAATGGTGTGGTTACTTGCATACATTGTAAAAACTTAGCAAGTAGCTAGTCTTTATAGTAAAAAAAGAATAAATAATTTAGTGGGCAATATTAGTTGTGTTTATAAAGAATGTGGTTAAAATAACACATTTTAAAAAGTGACAGCAATCTAGCACGCAGTATGTGCTCAGATGCCTATGTTAATGTCCCTGAAAATCTACTAGGTAACAAGAGTCCTCAATAGAACACTGACCTTATCATCCAGCATACAATGGTTATATGATTTGGTCTTTCCCACTGCCTGCCCTACTGGTAGTCTTTGAATGCTCCATGGCATAAATGAATTGGTTTGTGGAAATTCCAGGGTTTCATGCATGTTGGCACCAATGGGAAGTGTTATCTTAAGACAGTGAGAGTGTTCCTAATAAATCATTTACATTTCAGCAGACTCCTCTTGAATTAGTAATTTACCTTAAATGCCTATGAGTTCTGCAGGCACCCAACGAGCTTGACTTGGTAAAGTGCTAGGTTTAATAACATGGGACCTCAAATAGGAAGTCTGAGGAAATGTGCCTCAAGAAATCATATTGAGGAAGTTTGAATTATGAGTTTAGTGATCTACAGCTTTTCAACAGAGCTTGGAACATTAGGCAGAACTGCACTGTCATGGCCGCCCTTTTATGGTGCAGTGGTAAGGAGTGATATTCATTTCAGTATGTCAGCTGGATGAGTAAGCAACACACACTGAATAACCCACTGCAATGTTTCCAAGTCAAGCCTTTAATGTGCTTCCTTTTCTCTGTACACGCAACTAGAAAATACAAAACGTGTTTATTCCCTAAGTCCAAAACTCACATAACTACAGTAAATGAATTGAAAAATCTGACAGTTCTCTGCCTGACTGGAAATAGCTGCTGTGTGTTAGACACTGCATTAAACAATAGAAGCAAGTCGAGATGGTAATACTGTCAATCTGTTTTCATTCATTTATTCTTCTTTCATTCAGTAAGTAGTTATTGGGCATGTAGTATCTGTGGGAACTATTCCGAAATTTGACAAGGATCAAAAGTTACAAATCCTGGTTTGGGGTATGGCTCAGTAGCGTATCATTCGCTAGCATGTGCAGGCCTATGTTGAATCTCTAGAACCACAAATAACAAGATCAAATCCTTACTCTCAAGATACATTTTAGAGGCTGGGCGTTGGTGGCACACGCCTTTAATCGCAGCACTCGGGAGGCAGAGGCAGGTAGGTCTCTGAGTTCGAGGTCAGCCTGGTCTACAGAGGGAGTTCCAGGACAGCCTGGGCTACACAGAGAAACTCTGTCTCCAAAAAAAAGGGGCGGGTGGAAAGAAAAGAAAAAAAAAAAAAATTTTGGTAAGTTCGGATGTAAGCAAATGAGGGCCAGTGAGATGGCTCTGTAGGTTGTGGAACCCGAAGACCTGGGTTCAATCCCAGGAACACACATATGTAGAAGGAGAGAAGAGACCCCATAAAGTTGCCTCTGACCTCCATGTGCACCCAGGGCATTCACACACACACACACACACACACACACAGCATTAAAAGAAAACTGTATGTTAAAGAGTAAATGTGTGACTGAGTATATGGATGAATGCCAATTGGTTATAAGAACCAAGAAGAAAATTAAAGCAAAAATGAGATACAGAATAGTAGGCCAGTAAGAAAAACTGAGGTTAAGATAAAGCCGTCTCTAATGAGGTAATGCAGGAAGGCTTCTGAAATAGTGGAGAGAGAAGTGGGAACGGAGAGTTTCAGAAAGAAACGGGGCAATATGAAGGTCTTACAGGGGAGCACACCAAACAGCCAAATGGAGAAGGAGTTGAGAATCTAGGAGGAGGAGAGTATTAGGAGAAGATCCTAGAGATGGGGTTATGTGTAGTAAGCCCTAGGAAGGACCACCTCAGTGAGCAAGCTGCAGAAGGAGCTGGGGGGAGACTGCATCAACAGAGATGCCAAGTGCAGTCCAGTCTCCAGGCCCTAGACACGGTCAGCACCCACAGAGCTGGTGAGACCCGACAACCTGGGGAGCTCCCTCTGAGCTCAGCACACAGCCCACCCCCATGGCACAGTGTAGCGTTGTCTTTGCTTGCTAGTCTACCTCTGACACGAAATTCCAATTCAGATAGACTATTTTTTATCAGAAATGCTCGGGACCAGTACTAATAGTATAGATTTGATCAGATATCATCTCTCATCTAAAAACCCAAAATCTGAAGTGCTCCAAAAAACAAAATGAAACAAAAAAGAACTCACACTGGCATTCAAAAGCTTCTGACTGCGAAGCATTTCCCAGTTCAGATCCTGGGTTAGGCATGCCCAGTGTGCAGCACACCCCCATTACAGCTTCTAGTGCATTTACATAACTTAGGAGTTTCTAGTAATTTAAGTACAAAGAAAGCAGAATCTCTCACGTTGAGCTTGATCTTAATAACTTATTAACACAATACATCAAAAAACATCATCATGTACATAATAAAGAAATAGCAATGAAATTTGTTCTTTCCTGTTTCTCAAGCATACTAAGTCTGAGAAAGTACTGTACACATGGCATACTACAACTCAAAAGCTAAACTGACTAGGTCCAAAGTAAAATATTTTTAGTTGAGTTCTTTCAAAATAGGTTGTACTTAAATTTCAAAGTATTGTACACTGTGTATAATCAGAATGTGGCCTTGCCCAGAAAAAGCTGTTGGGAGCTGTGTCAGAGAGCTGTCTTTATTTGCCGGGGAGCTCTGGGTAGTGCCAGAAGGTCTGACGAGATAATTTAGGGACAGTAGGAAAACCAACAATGTGAAACTCAGTAAAGGACGCTGGGTCACCAACGTCAGTTGACCTGAACAGAGAGGTCAACTGTGTGGGCAATCAATCAATCAGTCAATCATGCACACATAAAATAAAAATGTGGGCACAAAGGCTAAGCCCTGCTGGAGCAATATTCTGTGTATACTGTCACACACTAGTGCCAGGACAAACATATCCAGGGGAAGGACATTGAACACTTTGCACCCAGCACTTCTGGCCCCGTACATCTTCCCTTGGCTGATTTTAACTGTATCCTTTCCCTGGAAGAAGGCACAGTTGTGAGTTCTGTGAGTCTTTCTGGCAGTTTATCTAATCTGAGTGGGCTTGTGGGGGGATTTCTGGACTTGATTTGGTGCCAGAGAGTGGGTGATCTTGGAGAATGTGCTTGCTCTGTGGCAGCTAACTCCTGTAGCAACCAAAATCTCTCGTACGGTGCCTAGTTACAGTTCAAATGCCAGTTCAGTTCCACAGTTGAACTAGCTACATTTCCAAAGAACAATAAATAGCAACACGTGAGAGGCAATTAACACAGATGGAACATATCCTTACACTTTCTCTGACCTTAATGCCTGACACACTTGGTTTTCAACTTCATCTAGACCTCCAACTTTTGGTATTCTAATGCATGATCGTTTACCCTGATCACACTTGTATAACTTTTGCTGCTGAAGTGTTAAGACCAAACCCAAACATTACTTTATGGCTAATGGCCTCAATATTTGTGTACGTGCATGCCATAAGTCCCTATGTATCTGTCTTATCCCATTTACACAGGAAATTAAGCATGCTGGGAAGTGCCAATCACTCAGTCTTCTACAGAGGAATATTAAGTCATGGCTTTCAGCATGCAGGAACTTCAATAAACTCTAGTTTTTTAAATTAATTTATTTATTATATATACAGTGTTCTGCCTGCATGTATGCCTGCACGCCAGAAGAGGGCACCAGATCTCATTCTAGGTGGTCATGAGCCACCATGTGGTTGCTGGGAACTGAACTCAGGACCTCTGGAAGTTCAGCCAGTGCTCTTAACCTCTGAGCTATCTCTCCAGCTCCCTATAATTAACTCTTTTAACTACTTGATCACTATCTTCTTTATTTGTCACAGCAGCTAATTTTACTTTCTCCTGTTTGAAACACGTCATGCGCTTAATTCTTTGCACATGGCCTATCCAAAGCCAACAGATAGCATGAATACCTGATCTCATATTCTTTTACCTAAAAAAAAAAATTAGCTGGAACCATATGTATCATCTACTTCTCCCATGCACAGCCACTTTCTTACAACTATGCCCAAGTCTGAGTCATGGCCTACCTAGCCCCCATGAAACCTACTGTATACATTATGGTTTCCATTCAACTACTGTTAGACATATCTTCCTCAATACTGTACCTTCAAGCCTAACCTCTAGTCAAGTGTCCTGTTTAAGCAAATAAAAACAGAGCAAATGCTTACTTGCTTCTTAGATTCAGAGGGTCTGAAATTTTACCTCACATGAAAGCTGATCATTTTAACTGCACAGGTGCTGGGAGAAGGTATGGGACCCCTTACCTCTGGGTCAGAGACAAAGGCTTTTGGATTTAGGACACAGCAAGTATCACAAAACCAACCTGCTTTAGTTCGGAAGCTCCAACTCCCACAGGACACTACAAATACTGTGTGTTAGCACACACCTGTGTGCATTACTGGGAGAGAAACACTAAGCTTAGAGAACTCAGATCTGATCTTTTATAGTAACAGACAGCGCACTCCCAACTCCTGTTTGTTTGTAGTGTTTATTTGTTTGTTTGTTTGTTTGTTTGTTTGTTTGTTTTTTGAGACAGGCTCTATTTTAGCCCAGGCTGTCCCAGAACTGAGTCTTCCTGCCTCAATCTCCTGAACACTGAGATAAGCCTGTGCCTGGCTAACAAGACCTTTGTTTGAGTTCTGGAGGGTGGTGCTATCTGTCCAAGGATATACAAACATTCTTGAAATGAAAGGCTGGAGCAACAGCTGTCAATGACTTCCTGGGAGACATTAAGAAGCCAGGTGTGCACATGGACTCACTCAGTGACTCTGCTTCCTGCTCACACTGTCTTCTTGCTTTTCTTCACAGCTACATTTCTCAAAACACTAGCCTTCCTCAACGCCTGCACACAGGCTGTGCACGCACAGAGGCTCCTTTACAGCACTACTATCATCCCTGTCCGTAGTACAATTCAGTTAATATTTGTAAACCAAATAAGACAGTGTATTTCTGGACCTATTACTTAGCCATGTGTAGTGACCCCTTAAGCAAATGCAATTTTTCTCCTCATACCGACTTTGTGCTCTTACAAATACGCATGTTGTAGCTGGGTTACATAGAGATATATCATTTACATGTCATTTCATACAACTGCTTTTTAAATATATCATGAGAAAAAACATATATATATCTCTTCTTTTATAATCACAAAATTACCTCTGCAGTTAGGTCCTTTATCTTTCATATTTTAATCTCGTGGGTAGACTTAAATGACCATCTAGAAATACTTGCCTTCAGCCTAAAGAATGTCCTTCATTGCTTCCTATCTTTGTACGGTGGACCTGTCAGCAGTTACTCTGGTTTTTTGCCACTTGGAAAAATATTTTCCCTTCTTTTTTTGAAAGACTGTTTTGTGAGATAATGGGGTTTGGTGGACAGACTTTTGTCTGTCCTCTCTGGGTGCCCTCTGAGTGCCATCATTTCAACCAGGCAGACAGCTGTTTTCCTTGTAGGGCTTCCCCTTAAGGAGGTGTCATTTTCCTTTGGTGTTTTCAGTGTTTTCTCCCTGTGTTAGACTACATCAGTTAGTTCTCCCTATGATCTGCCCATTTGTGGGCATTTTATTTAGCCTACACTTGGAATTTGTGAGGTTCTTGGATACGTGGGCTATCGTTTTTGAAATGTCTGCTAGGTTCACAGCGATCTTTTGTTACAGTTACCACCTCTGTCTCTATGCCCTCCTGATACTCTCACTGTGCACACAGGAAGTTCCCGACCGTCTCCTCCCACTGTGCACACAGGAAGCTCCCCACCGTCTCCTCCCACTGTGCACACAGGAAGTTCTCGACCGTCTCCTCCCACTGTGCACACAGGAAGCTCCCGACCGTCTCCTCCCACTGTGCACACAGGAAGCTCCCTACTGTCTCCAACTCCTGGGGCTGCTTTTAGTTCATTCTTCTCATCTCTGTATTTCTGTGTTGGCAATCTTAGTGATCTATCCTTGAGTCTGTTTCTTCTTTCTGACAGTTCAAATCTGTTGATGAACCTTTCTAATGATTTATTTATTTCCCAGTCCCATAATTTAAAATTTTTTTTAAAAAAAAATGTCTCCTTTTGGTATTCTCTATCTGAAGTGACATTATACCTTCATTTACCATCGTTGCTTCAATTGTGAGTTACTCTATTTCCGTGGACATCTTCATAATGGTTCTCCAAAAGTTATTCTTCTGGTAAATCTAACATCTGGTGAGTCTAACAGCCATTTTTAGTGGTCTGCATTTTGTCCAATAATTGTACAAGCTTTGAGGTTTCTTGGTTTTGTTGTTTTGGTTGAACACTGGCATTCTCGATGGCATAGTGTAGCAGCACCTGTGGTTTCTGATGCCCTCTCCCACCTCCAAGGCTTATTAAAAGAATACAATCAAATTCCGGCTCCTTCGAAGAAATACTTTCTGATCAATGCTTTTTTTTTTTTTTAAGGAAAAAAACAAAACCCAACTCCTGACTCAGGAAAGTTTTTTCGAGATGTCTTATTCTATGGGACTCTTCTGTAGACCATCAGGCTGACAGCTGAGGCCATGTCATGAATCTCCTCTCAGATGCCTCTCAGCACAACCTCTACTATTACTGAGGGTGTGACACTTGAACTCCTCTCTCACTTGCAAATGAAGGCAAATGAAGCCTTCCTTTGAGAAGACTTTGGGAATCTATCTGCATTATGGTCTGTTTTACTATCCACTAACTCTGAGTTAGTGGCTTAAGCTATATCATAGAGTTTTTATTGTTTCGAGCAAACACCATGACCAAAAAGCAGGTTGGGGAGGAAAGGGTTTATCTGGCTTCCACTTCCACATTGCTGTTCATCACTGCAGGAAGTCAGAACAGGGACTGGATCCCGGAGACAGGAGTTGATGTAGAGGCCATGAAGGGGAGCTGATTACTGACTTGCTTCCCATGGCTTGCTCAGCCCACCTTCTTATAGAACCCAGGACCACCAGCCCAGGGATGGCACCACCCACCATGGGCTGGGCCCTCCCCTCACTGACCCTTAAATGAGAAAATGCCTCACAGCTGGATCTCATCGAGACTTTCCTCAACGGAGGCTCCTTCCTCCGATGACTCTAGCTTGTGTCAAGTTGACACACAAAACCAGCCAGTACAAGCTAGATATGGGGTCAATGGCAAACTTCTGAGTGACAATCACACTCTGGGAGCTGAGAGCTCTATGAATGGAAAATGGGAGCCGGCCCAATGTGATCTCAGCCTGACTCGCCTGGCATAGAACCAGTCTTATGACCCAAGGAAGAGTGATGTGCATCTTTGGAAAGAAGGGAGACCCTACTTCAACTGCACTCTTCAGGACACAGCTTCCCCAGTAGGTAACAGGGAAGATGACAAATATTAATGTTCCGCTCTTCCTGGGAAGACAGCCACCTAGCTAGATGCTGGTACTAAGACCTGGCTGGACGGCTAGACTGGAATCTATTTCCACCTCATTGAGCCTGTGTGTACGCATCAGACTCTTTTGCTTCTTACTGAATTTTCATAGATGTTCTTGGATAAATGTTCTGAATTTTCATAGATGTTCTTGGATAAAGGTTTCTTCATTTGCTGCTTGTCCATAGGGATCACTTTCGTAGACTTTTAAAAATACTTCTCAATAGTTCCATTTGGCAGTAGATGAGAATTCTGTATGAACTCATGCCACAAGTCGTCTCCCGCTTGGTTTTTAACATTAAGGAAGCATATGACAAGGCTCGCTCTCTGCACTCACCCCCACCTCCCAGTTCTGGAGGGCAAACCTAGGGACTTACATAGGCAGGACTTGGAACTATGCTATACCATTCGCCCCCATTCATCTTCACAACTGCAGACCTCACTCTTTGGAGACCTTAGCACTGAGTCCAAGAATCATTTGGTAACTTGCCTCAAGCAAAAGAGCAAATAGGGGGCAACCCCTCACACTACACCACACACCCTGCCCGCCGCTCTCACCTATGCTGAGGTGGAATCCAGGGTCTCATGCCACTAGGTGAAGATACTGTCACTGAACCACACCCCCAGCCCTCAACACCTCACTTCTGCACTAAGTGCCTCTTCTCTTATCTTTTACACAGATACTTTGGAAAACCAGAGCCACGAGACACCATCCTTGTAGTCTCCTTGTTTGTCTGGTTCGGGGTTTGCAACTCTAGTAACCAAACCTAGGCCTTGGCACAGGCTAGGCAAGCTGTCCGTCACGGAGCTCTACCACAAGTCTGTTTGAGGACTTAGTGATTGCTGTGGGTAATCATTTCTTCTTCAACTGGATCATTAAAAGTCTAGTGATGGGCCAAGGAGCCGGCTCAATGGGTAAAGAGCCTGCCTTGACAGCCTGACGATCAGAGTTCAGGTCCCGGAGCCACGTAACCAGTGGGGTGCTGTAGTGTCTGTGACCTCAGTGCCGCTGCACTGAGATGAGAGGCAGAGAGCAGAGAATCACCCAGAAGCTTACGGGATAGCCAGCCTGGGAGACAGTAGGGTGGTAAAGAGCAGAGAGACTCTGCCACAAAACCTGGTGGAAGGCAAGAAGCAGCTCCTGAAAGCTGTACTCTGACCTGCACACACGTGCCATGGCATGCATACACCTATACACACACACCAATATTAATAATGTCAATTAATAATATATTTACTCATATAATTATATGGTATGCTGTAACACATAATTACGTGATATTTCCTTTTAAAAATACCAAAAGCATATTTTGCTTGCTCGTGCACTGAGCTACATTCCCACAAAGAATCTATGACCAAGAGAATTATTACCTTTCCTTTTATGATCTGCTTCCCCCAAAAAGCAGGGCACATGCAACGTGCTTGCTTATTAGGGTGTCGGGAGCATTAAGATGCTCCAGTCTCTCTTATTCAAAGATTATCAGTGCTGCTCTATGAGCAAATGCCTCATCCAACACAGTTAACGGCAGCTCAAGGGCTTCGGAGGGGCTTGGCTTTTGTGTACATTTGTGACCCAAACTAAAGTTTTACTGTAGCCTGTGCCTGAGATGTCAGACAACAGTTTACTCCCCAGCAACTCCAGGCAATCTCTCTCTCTCTTCTCTCCAAGCAGGCTCCGAGAAACTTCTATTCTCTGCTCTATGGACTCACACAAAGAGGCAGACATCTGTGCTCCGAGTCTACACCAATGTGATACTCCTATATGGAGCTCTAAAGTTTGGGTTCTCCTAGTTTAAGACACATGTCTTAGACCTCCACATTTGTCTTCTGCTAGATTTCTTCATGGAGGGGAAAATCAGTGTGTTGATGTGGAGCAAATACCTCCAAAGTAACTGACTGCCATACAATTATATGCACTAAAAGGCTACACTATCTTTTTGACATACAATATTATTCTTCTAAGATTTCATTGCACTCATTTCTTTGAAATGAAGTATCTCTTTCAACACTGTATTTGGATGAAAAGTTTCAGTCCATTGCCCTTAACTTTAGCATAAAATAAGCATAAACACAGTCATTTAAAAACAAGACTAAGAAACACTCGATCCTCCTTCAAAGGGAAGGGACGGGTTGACAGCGACACATCCTGAAAAGAAAGGTGTTTGGGGTTTTTGAGACAGGATCTCTCCATGTAGCCCTGGAGATCTGGAACTCACTCTATACATCAGGCTGGCCTAGAACTCACAGAGACCCTCTGCCTTTGCATTCAGAGTGCTGGAATTACAGATGTGTACCACCATTTCTGGCCTATTTTCAACTGCTTAGTTTGCTGGATTAAGTTTTTGCACTTATATGCTAAAACTATGTTAAGTTTAGCATTTGTATGTGTGCACGCACACACTCAAGCACACGCACACACACCCACACCCACACCATATATTCCTTAATTTTAAAAGTGATACTATACATTTAAATGTATTTTAAATTGGTATTGGTTCTTACAAAAGACATATGAATTTAAGTTTGGAAATTTGTCCTTCACCTCTGTTTGGCAGTGTTTATCACTGTAACCACAGAGAATTCTTTCTTCAGTTTTTGACAACTCCAAGTCAGATTTGCCGGGAACAAAATCTCTCTAAGGTCAAGTGTAATAAGAAACAGTGGCTACAGGGGGCAAACCCACCAAGTGATCAGAGCCACTGGAACTGTGTGCTCACAACAAGGGACAGGTTTCAAGGTTATATTTAAATAAGGCTCAGGAACGTGGGCACTTCCTCACACCAGCGCCGGGCCCCACCACCACCACCACCACACACACATACACACACACACACACACACACACACACACACACACACACACACACAGGATCTCATCACCCTTGGCAACCTCAGCTACAGTCTGACAACAAGAATGACCCTCGGTTACATGATCAGCAGCAACATTTGGTTTTGAGATCTTTTATCTCAACTGTTAACGTCTCACTAGAGCAAACAAAACACCTTTGCTAAAGAAACAAATACACTGGAGGGATTGAACTAGCTGAATAAAAATCCCGGAAATTACTGTGATGGTGCTGACCGGCAGCATCAGGCGACGGCTGAGCAAGTGGCAGAGGCACAGGACAGTTATCTGAAGTTTGCAGAGTGTGCTCAAGAGTAGTTTAAAAGATGCAATGATGTACTTACCAAATATTTCCCCTCCGCTAGCATATTCTGTCACCAGATAAATCATCCGCTCTGTCTCCATGACCTGTACAAAGGCAGGAAGGTGACAGTGACACAGGTGACAGACCGACTGGTCCAGGAAGAGAACCAATGATTGACAGCCCTGTTTAAAGAGACCTGCATGGTGGGAGGGTACAGGCATTACTGTGATGAAGGGAAACTGGGATTCTGCAGGTTCTGACACTCAGGAGATATGTACTGCCTCAGAGACACAGTCCTCTTGGTCCCCAGGTCTCTGATCCGACAAGTTGAAGCTGCTAAGAACTAAAAAAAAGTTCAATTTCACCATCACTTGAGGCTCAAACTGCTCCTCCTCCACCCCCAGCCCAGGGCAAGAGCCTTAGGGAGAACACTGGGACTAATTTAGGACGGCCCAGAAACCACACAGGACTTGATTTTTAAATGGAAATGTCAACTTTCCTTCCATGGACCATTTATTCAAAGAAGGGGGGAATCCCATAAAAACGCCAAGCCTTTCAATAATGAACCCATTCACTTGTACTTTGTCCAGTCTCTATTCTGCTACTTTTAAAAATCCATAGTCAGTGCTGTTCTTCTCTTTGCCAGACCCTTTTAGGTCATATGCCTGGATCTATGTCAGGACCACCATAAACATTTTAAGCACCCAGGGCATAAACAGAAAGCCTGGGGCTTCTAACTCCCATCTTCACCTCGCTCTCGGGAGACACTTAGCACTGGACACCTCTCCTGAGGATGTCAGGGTCAACACAAGTGAGCTGTGGTCACCGAGTGGATCTAAGTGGCCACAATTTAAAAGAAAAGCAGTAAGCAACTTTCATAGTTTACACCAGTATGTCCAAAAACATCATCATTTCAATGATCTTAAAAAGGTTTGGACTGCTTCAGTTTTTACATTAAAATTAAAGTTTAGTTCCTCAGTCACTTTGGCCATACCAGGCTCTAGCCACAGGTTACACAACGGACCTACACCTTTATTACATTGTAGTTCATTAATTACACTACTTGCTGGATGCTTTCTTTTTTATCTGTAAACATTAACACCATATATGTATAGTGTTGGAACATATACACACCCACACCCACACCCATCTTGTTTTGTATGTGTGTCTATGTGTCGTTTGCTGGTGGGTTAGAGGGGTTGTTTTTTGAGAGAGGGCCTTATGATACAGATCAAGTTAGCCTAGGACAAACTACATAGTGCGGCCTAGCCTTGAACTTGTGATCCTCCTACCTTAGCCTCCCAAGTATTGTGACTACAGACATGTGGCACCAAGCCTGGGTCTATCCCTTCTTTTTAATGCCTTTATAATACTCCATTATATGAATACATATTAAGTTCATTTTCCAGTAAAACAGCTTGTGTCCCTTTATAAAAGTCTTTATAAACTGGTGGTATCAACCCAGTGTTTATGAGACCTGTCTCTGTAATTCACTTACAGGACAAAATGTGTCTGATATTAAATATATTGTAGATGTTCAGGGGAAAAAAGTATTGTATGTACTGTGGAATAATCCTTCTGTACACTGTGCAAATATATGTCACTATGATTGGTTTAATAAACAAGCTGACTGGCCAATAGCTGAACAGGATAAAGTTAGGCAGGAAAGCCAAACTGAGAATGATAGGAAGGGCAGAGTCAGAGGAGACGTCGGCCAGATGCAGAACAAGTCAGACACACAAAGTGGGATAGAGGTAAAGGCCACGAGCCTTGGGGCAGCACATAAATTAATAGAAATGTGTTAAGTTGTAAGAGTTAGTAACAAGCCTGAGCTATCAGCCAAGCATTTATAATTAATATAAGCCTCAGTGTGTCTATTTGATAGTGGCTGAGGGACAGGAAAACTCTACCTATAGTATTGTGTTTTTTCTTTATATTCCTCCCTTTTCTTAACTCTCATTAGCTGCAAATGTTCTTTTACTATTAAACTTCTGAGGAATTCAAAACTGTATATCCCGTAAGTTATGCACATCCACTCACTCTATAGATCCGAGGTAGAGACCAGTTTGGCTACAGAGTAAGGCTGTGTTACAAAACAGGCAAAACAAAATAAACAAGGGGGAAATGCTCACTTTTATTTACTCCACCAAGACAGGGAGGGAGCCAAGGGTAAGACACTGACCACTCACTGCAGGTCTTCAGACAGCACCGGGGAGGGCTTTAAGTTTGCTTCTTATAGAAGGTAAGTGTTGCCCAACATCATTTACTGAGATACATTTCAACAGGTCTGACTGACTGAACTCATTTCATCAAGAGAGCAGCTGACGCCAGAGACGAGGGCTAGAGCTGCTGGCTTAACCACACAGCATGCCTCACTTCATGTTTTCTTTTCCATAAAAATCAGCAGGCTATGCAAGTCTGCCCATTGTGCTGGCAGTGTGCTTCTCCAGCCTGGCACATGTGTGCCTGAGTCAGGAAACGTCTACTGCAGACTCACAGCAATTAACGCACTGAGTGGGTGGCCACTTCCCTCAACTCTGGAGATGACTGCTCGCTGCAGAGCTGTGAGCAGGGCTGGCTGCATGCACACTACACACTGCAATCTGAGAAAGCCCGCCTCTCCCCAAAAATCTCTCTTCCTCCAGCCTGCTAAGGCCAAGTCCTCCCTTATTGTTGATCTGAAATTCCATCCAATAGAGTCATTGCTTTTGCCATAAGCTAGCAAGTCATTTTGATGATGGCACAAGGCAGGCTTGCTTCTCAGGAAGATAAGAAAACTGCAACAGAAAGCTCTTCCGTGACATGGTGTTTATCTCCAGAATATAAAAAATAATTAAAGCTGCCTTGGAGAACTAAGCCCAGGACTTTCTAGAGAAGAAAAGGAGGGGGGGGGTGTTTAAGACAAGAAGTCATTCTTGAGATAGCCTTCACCACCATAATTCATAATTTTTAACTAGCATTTAAATAATCCCATGAGGAGATAACATGTTCTCTGTCCTTTTGAGTTTCCATGCTGCTGAAGAACTCTGGTCCAAATATGGAAATTTTTCAGCCTTCAACTCATTCTGTGTAATGCTTGGGGAGAATCCAAGGACACCCAAAGGACCTGCAAGGGGACAGGAAGATCTCCCCAAGAAACAGCCAGGTGAACTACAGATCTACTAAGATCTGAGCAAGGGAAGGAGGGTAGGGCAATGATAGGACAACCATACAAACCGAATAAAACGGCAGTCATTCCCCGCACCCACAGGGTAACCATACAGATGGAATAAAATGGCAGTCACTGCCCACACCCACAGGTTCTCAACAGCAGCCTTGGACCAGCAGGCCGCCCTGGGCTGTGGCTGTGGTCTTCCTACCTGGTAAAGCCTGATGATATGTGGATGGCAAAGCATCTTCATTATCTGTACTTCCCGGAAAATCTTCTTCAAGTTTTCATCATCCAGCTGGGTCTTATCTATGATTTTAATAGCAACCTAGCAACAGAGGAAGAAAATGCATGGATGTGTTATTAAAAGCCATTTACTCAAGAAAACTAAATCCACTTTAAACCATTATATTCTATGAAACACAAACTGCTAGCATTGTTTTCAGAATGTCAAGGAAGAAATTGTCTAACTTTTTAAAAGACAGGGTATGGATTCCAATCAAGTTGGTCTCAAAGGATGGGCTCCAAGAGCCCTTGGGTCTTCTGCAGCTCTTCAGCTGCCTACACAGTAAAAGTCCAGGACAGAACACTTCACGCCTGTAGAGATGTGGCCATGGCTGGCTCAGATCATGCTTCCACGAGCAGAGGAAGGGACTTCTCGTGAAGACAAAGTGTGTGTGACAGGGCTGAGCCATAGGTAAAGTGCCACCAGGAGGAGGCCGAGCAGGGTGGCAGGACGTGGCAGCCGAGGGACACAAGAGTTACCAGATGCCAGTCACAGCTCTTACGGCCTCACACGTTCAACTCCCCTAAACCTCGTAACACCCATGTGACCGTGAACCTTCTTTTATTAGTATGGAAACTAAGGCACAGAGAGCAAACAGTGAGCCCAACATGTAGTCATTACCAACAAGTATGCAGCGGATCCCTGTGGTCTGCCTTGGGAAAGAAATCCTTACCATCAATACCACACGAGTCTGAAGATCTTCCTATAACCTACACACGGCCCTAGCACAACCCGTTCCCAGTTGGCCCATTATTCTCAAGACACCTGGCAGCATATAGTTTCTTGAGACAGTTTTACAATGTAGCCCAGGCTGCCCTAGAACTCACTATATAGCCAAGACTAATCTTCAATGCAATCTTTTTCCATCAGCCTCCTGGGCAATGAAATTGTATGAGTGATTCACCATGTGACACAGCACAGACATTTTAAGGTGAAATGAAGGATAACTTTGTTTCAATCCACTCAATTTTCTTCATGTTTTGAGAGGTCTCTTTACATAGCACTTTACATACTCTATATAACTCTCTACATACATATAACTCACTCTTTTGACCAGTCTGGCCTTGAATTCACAGAGATCCTCCTGCCTCTACCTCCTGAGTGCTGGGATTAAATGCGTCCACCACCACATCTAGCTGAATCCACTAAATCTTAAACTTTGTCATCCTCAGTGAAATATTAAAAAAAACAAAAAAAAAAAAACAATTTGTTTCACCTAAAAAATGTTTCTGTATCTTGGTTTCAATTACTTAATCAATACATAAATCAATACTAGTAAAATGTTTAGATTAGGGCCATGAAGACCATACGGAACTGTAAATGGTCAGTTAGTTGTGTACATGGATGGCTGGCAGAAAGGTGATTTTGCAGTTTTTCAGATTATCAGACTGAAGACTGTGGAGGAAAGGTACCAGGAGAAGGACTTTAGGCTGGTTCCCAGAAGGCGCGCTCAAAGCCTGCTGGTGGAATGTGAGGAATGACCTGGGTGCCCCGCAGACTCCCAGGACTAATGGGCACAGCTGTGGCTTCCAGGATTGGAATCTACTATGGGACAAAGATGTCACAGCAGCTGAGCAGAGGCCGGCAGCTTCCACCCAGGAGAGAAGATCAGGGCCCTGGGAGGATTCACTCAGCAGACAGACAGACAAGGAAAGGAACTGGGACAGGTGGGGCGGGGGATGTCTTTAACATGGAGGAACAGAATCACTGTTCCTCCTGGCAGCTCTTTGATCTGTAAGTCCTGAGATGCACGATTTTTGACCACCGGCATGTCTACTGGTTACTGTGCCAAATCCCAGGTACAACTCCACCAGCCGACCCAGGATCTGCACCTGCTTCTCTTGGGATAGCTCCGCAAACAGTATCATGACAAGCATCATCTCTTTAGAGAATACCTACAGACTGTCAAATTCTGCTCTGCTCCTCAGGGAAATGAGACACAGACTCCACAAAACACAGAAAGGTGAAGCTTTGCCCAGCACTGGATATAAGATCACAGGCAAGGGCAAAAAGAAGTCAGAGTTGCTTGAATTAAAAAGTCTAGAACATCGAGCAAGTTATTTTAATTCTTGTAGCTCCTTCTCTGTAAAATGTGGTAACAGGGACAGGAACATCTCTGAAGGGTTGCTGGGAATTAACTAATGTCATGCATGCAACACAAGAGCGCCTGACCCATTACAGGCGTACACGAGATTGGCACCATTCTAACCCCCAGTTTCATGCTCTCTAGCTTCAGGTACCAACCAACTACAATCTCCAAATAGTAAATGGAAAAGTACAAAAATAAACAATGCATAGGTTTTAAACCGCACGACACTCTACCAAGCTTGAAGAGTTGTGCACAACCAGCTCTGTCCTGCCTGGGGCATAAATCATCTCTCCACACAGCACATCAATTCCGTACATGCTATCCTCCTAATACTCATTCACGAACTCAGTTGTCAGATGGGCTCCCACAGCATAGCTTTTCTTATGCTCAGGCAGCCCTTGTTTTACTGATCCAAACGCCTCAAAACACGAGAGCAGCAATGCTGGCAACTCAGCAGTTCTGACGCATCGAAAGGAAGTTGGAAGGAACTTCCTTCACCTTCTCACCATAATTAGAAGGAACCTTGCACGATGGTGCATGCCTAGAATCCTGTTCAGGCAAGAGGATCAGGAGTGTGAGACCAGCCTGGGCTACATAGCAAGATTGTCTCGAGAAACAAACAAACCATGCGGTGGTGGCACACACCTTTAATCCCAGCACTCGGGAGGCAGAGGCAGGCGGATCTTTGTAAATTCGAGGCCAGCCTGGTCTACAGATCTAGTTCTAGGACAGCCAGGGCTATACAGAGAAACTCTGTCTCAAAAAAGAAAGAAACAAACAAAAATGGAAAAAGAAATCATGTACTACAGCTACTAAGATCTACAGTACAATCAAATTTCAAGATAAAGAGCATGTTTACATAACTTTTATTACAGTACAGTATACTGTTTCAATTACTCTATTTTATTACTGAGAAAGAAGGGGCTAGCATTATCTATGGCTCCGGGCACCCCCTCAGAGTCTTGAAACCTATCACTTACAGATAAGTGTGTGTGTGTGTGTGTGTGTGTGTGTGTGTGTGTGTGTGTGTGTGTGTGGAGGGAGGACCTACTGTATATAGGTACTGGTGTTATGTCAAAATTTTTGGAATCTAGCCTTAAACTTTGAGCATTCCAAGTCATGGATTAGACTGGCTTCACTAAGTCATATATAATTCTGAATCTAAAACATCAATTCCTTTGTCAAAGGGCAAGCCGGGGGCCAAAATTAAACTAGCTAACAATCTGCGGGCACTATTTATTCAGAACCGCCTGACCTGCTGCCAGCTGATGTGGAAAGAATATGGAAGGAACAGTGCTGGGGGAAAAATGAATTCCATTCGGGAAAGTCACCCTGAACCACAGGGTGGAAGACACAGCAAGGCCTAACCCAAGGGCTTATGCCTAAGAGAGCACTGTGCATTCACAGCAGGCCTGGCTCCCCTGCTCCCCCTTACTAAGGAGCAGCAGCCCCTAGAGCATTCAAGTGTTGCTGGGCAATGGCAAGCCAGCTTGTCCTGTCAGGTTCCTGAGACACAAGAACCACCCTAGCTGCAAGCTGGAAAAAGAAGGGTT
>CABHPP010141081.1:0-40040 GCA_902168425.1 Peromyscus attwateri
TGGGTGGAGAGAGGAAACAAGTTAGCAGAACAGAAAGGAATATAGGCATGAGTATACAGGAATTAGGTCTCCTTGGAGACTGAAGGCCGGTGAGGTGAGGTTGGCTTGTGGCTTGTCTTATTCCTCTGATCTTTCAGCTTTAACCCCAACTTCTGGCTCCATGATTTTTGTTAATAAGACCACTTAGCAATTCACCTACAGTGGTATCTATTTAGAAAATGATTCATTTCTTTTAGATTTTCCAATTTTATGGAGTATAAGTTTTTAAAGTATGACCTAATAAATCCCTGGATTTCCTCAGTGTCAGTTGTTATATCCCCATTTTTGCTTCTGATTGTGTTAATTTGAATGTTCTCTCTTCATCATTTAGTTAGTTTGGATAATGGTTTATCTATCTTGTTGATTTTCTCAAAGAACCAATTCTTTTATGAATTGATTCTTTGTATTGTTTTCTTTGTTTTTATTTTATTGATTTCAGGCCCTCAGTTTGATCATTTCCTCCCATCTACTCCTATTGGGTGAGCTTGCTTCTTTTTGTTCTAGAGCTCTCAAGTGTGCTGTTAAGTTGCTAGTATGAGATCTCTCCAATTTCTTTATGAAGAAATTTAGTGCTATGAACTTTTTCCTCTTAGCATTGCTTTCATTGTGTCCCATAAGTTTGAGTATGTTGTCTATTGATTTTCACTGAATTCTAGAAAGTCTTTAATTTCTTCCTTTATTTCTGCCTTGACCCAGTGGTAATTCAGTAGAAAGTTGTTCAGTTTTCACGAGTTTGTAGGCTTTCTGTCGTTGTTGAAATACAGCTTTAATCCATGGTGGTCTGATAGGATGCAGGGGTTCATTTTAATTTTATTGTATCTGTTGAGACTTGCTTTGTGACCAAGTATGTAGTCAGTTTTGGAGAATATTCCATGAGGTGCTGAGAGAGAGGTGTATTCTTTCATGTTTGGGTGAAATGTTCTGTAGATATCTGTTAGGTTCATTTGAGTCATAACATCTGTTAGCTCCAGTATTTCTTTGTTTCGTTTTTGTCTGAGTGACCTGTCCATTGGTGAAAGCAGGGTAGTGAAGTCTCCCACTCTCAATGTGTGAGGGTTGATGTATCATTTCAGCTTTAGTAATATTTCCTTTGCAAATGTGGGAGCCCTTGCATTTGGAGCATACATGTTAAGAATTGAAAGATCATCTTGGTGGATTTTTTCCTTTGATGAATATGAGGTGTTCTTCCCTGTCTCTTTTAATTTTCATTTGAAGTCTAGTTTGCTAGATATTAAAATGGCTACACCAGCTGGTTACTTAGGTCCATTTGCTTGGATTCTAACCATTTACTGTAAGGTGATGTCTATCTTTGAAGTGTGTTTCTTATATGTAGAAGGATGGATCCTGTTTTCACATCCATTCTGTTAGTCTGTGCCTTTTTAATGGGGAATTGTGTCCATTGATATTGAGAGATATCAATGACCAATAATGGTTAATTCCTGTTATTTTGTTTGTTGTTGGTGATGGTGATAGTATGTGTGTGTGTGTGTGTGTGTGTGTGTGTGTGTGTGTGTGTGTTTCCCTTCTTTTGGTTTTGCTGGTATGAGGTTATTTACTTCCTGTGTTTTCATGGGTGTAGTTAACCTCTTTGGGTTGGAATTTTCCTTCTAGTACCTTCTGGTACTAGGGCTGGATTGTGGATAGAGATTGTTAAATTTTACTTTATCATGGAATTGTCTTTTCCATCTATGGTGATTGACAGTTTTGCTGGGTATAGTAGTCGGGGCTGGCATCCGTCGTCTCTTAGAGTCTGCAGGACACCCTTCCAGACCCTTCTGCCTTTTAGAGTCTTCATTGAGAAGTCAGGTGTAATTCTAATAGGTCTGTCTTCATATGTTATTTACTCTTTTTCCCTTGCAGATGTTGATATTCTTTGTTGTGTATGTTTAGTGTTTTGATTGTTATGTGGCAAGGGGACTTTCTTTTCTGGTCCAATCTATTTGGTATTCTGTGAGCTTCTTTTACCTTTATAGGAATGTCCTTTTTTTTTTAAGATTTATTTATTTATTTTCTGCATATACACTTTTATTCCAGAAGAGGACACCAGATCTCATGATAGATGGTTGTGAGCCACCGTGTGGTTGCTGGGAATTGAACTCAGGACCTCTGGAAGAGCAGCCAGTACCTTACTGCTCAGCCATCTCTCTGGGTCTGAGGCATGTCCTTCTTTAGGTTAGGGAAATTTTCTTTTATGATTTTTGTTAAAAACATTTTCTGGGCCTTTGAGGTGAGATTCTTCTCTGTCTTCTACTCCTATTATTCCTACGTTTAGTCTTTTCATAATGTCTCAGATTTCTTAAGCATTTTATGTCAGGAAATTTTTAGATTTGACATTTTATTTGACTGATGAATCTATTTCTCCTATCGTATCTTCAACACCTCAGATTCTCTCTTCCATCTCTTGTACTCTGTTGGTGATGCTTGTTTGTGTCTGTAACTCCTGTTTGCTTTCCTAGGTTTTCCATTTCCATGATTCCCTCAGTTTGTGGGGGTTCTCTTGTTGTTGTTTGTTTTTTGTTTGTTTGTTTTGTTGTTGTTGTTGTGGGGTTTTTTTTGCTTCAATTTCCATTTTCAGGTATTCAACAGTTTTGTTTCCTTTAACTGTTCATTTGTTTGTTTGTTTCTTGGCATCTTGCCTTTCTTTAAGGAATTTATTCATTTCCTCCTATTTTTTGTTTGTATTTTTCTTAATTTCTTTAAGGGATTTATTCATTTCCTCTTTAAGGATTTCTATTATCTTCATAAAGTTGCTTTTAAGGTAGTTTTACTTGTACTTCAACTGTGTTGGGGTATTTAGGGCTTGCCATACTACTAGGAGTTGGGCGATTGGAGGGGTGGGGCAATTGGAGGAAGGCTAGGTGGGCAATGAGTGGACAGTGATTGGGCTGGCAGGCTACCTGTGGTTCTTGTGGCTGCTGTGGCCTTCTCTGCTGGAGATGGTGGATGGGATACTGTGACAATGAGGGAAGGGCTAGTGGGGGGTGGGGTGGGCAGGCACTGAGAAAATCCTAGCATTCTGGAGGCCTGCATAGCCTCTGGTCGGGCAGGGGGCCTCCACCAGAGTTGTGGGCCTGGATATGGTGATGAGGAGAGCAGGGGCTGTTGGGGGTAGGCTGGGCAGGCACTAAGGGAGTGTTGGTGGTCTGTGGGTATGGGGAGGTGCTTATCTGGGGTTCTGGGTGCCAGCGTGGCCTCTGGCAGACAAGGGGTTATGTGAAATACTCTTAAGGTTTATCCAGTCCAAATAACAAAGACAACACTACACAGCCAATTTGTCCTGTTATTCATCCATTCATTCAACAGTTATTCTATGTGACCTTAGGATTCTTTCTCATTTAGGTTAGCTTGTTATGAGAGAAGAACTAGTGTCCCACCTCTACCCCCATTAGTGTCCCTTACTGGACCCTGGACAGTTTCCTGTTTTCTCCTTTCTCTTCCCATATCTAGCTATGTCTTGACAACAAATTAAAACTTCCTATCTGTACTTTTGCATTTGAAAGCATTTCTGTTTTCATTAAACCAAGTCAAGCTACCTAGAGGAACAGGGCTTAGTACTTTCCTTCTTCTTTTTGCAATCTGTAAAAACAGTCTTGCCAGGCATGAGAGAATACAGCCAGACTAACCTACATTCACATACAACTCAAGAATAGTTCTCTCTCCTCGTTCCCATCTACCTTTGCATTATTCGTGACAACACAGACTCCATGAGAAACTCATGCCGCAAATCAATTCAAGATGAACTACTTAATTTCATGCTTTAAAATACAAATATAATCTGGCTTGGCTACACTGAAATGATGACCCATAGCTGTCACTTATTTATGTGGAAGAAGAAGAAATGAATCATTTCAATTCATCTAGGGAGAAAAAAGTAACCTGACTGTACAGCTAATGATTGCTTATGAGTTATTGGATAAAGTGATGTAGAGAAAGCATGCAGGTACTTACTAGAAAGAGATAATGATATAGCTCTGTCTTGCAGAACCTAGAAAGGCATAGAGGGACATCGTTCTGTGAACTCTACTGCTGGAAGTCTTCTATAAGAAGCTAAAACCTGTCTTCATTTTAACAGAAAGGTCTTTCTCAGAATCACCTCACACAATGCATATGTTTATTATTTTTGTCCTTGACAAGTCTTAGAGGAATCTATAACAGGCTCAGGTCTGAATGGACAACAACGCATATCTGGTCTTCTGATTCCACGTGCAATGAAAATTATTCCAACACCGTATTTTTTTTCAATGTCTAGGTGTAATTTGGGCATTGCTTTTGCCCTTCCTTACTGCAAATGTAACGTTCATAGCATCCTCCCTGTTTTCTATAGACACAGTGATGGTTAACTTGGTTTGTAAGAGTGCTGAAGGAATGCCGGGTTTACCACTCCTGTCACCAGCCACAGCATGCAGCATTTACCTTGAAGAGTGAAGGGGTAGGCTCTGTCCTCTTGCTGTTCTGCACTTTGACACTCCAGCCCAAGTGGAGTGTCTGTGTTTCAGTGTTCCTTCTGGAATAAAGAGATGGATTTGAAGCTGCCTTTCAGTCTTGCTTTGGGTTTTGCCCGGTTGTTTGCATCACGTCAGACTCGAGTTTAGACTTTCAGAGCATACCATTGATTTCACATTGATTTCATTGATTGATTTCACCACTTCAGGACACAGATGTTTACATTTGCAGTCCTAGAAATTGACCATCACCATCTCTGGACAGAGTTGGCTCAGCAGGTCAGCTCAGAGAGCAGCCTGCTGTATAGGCCTGGAGCCTGGCTCCCATCTGAGAGACTCACTTAAAGGTGGAAGGAAGGACCCGACTCCACGGGGTTGTCCTTTGACCTCCATATGTGTATACACATTAATATTTTTCTATAGAACCACAATCTCACAGGCTTAAATCGCATTCAGAAAAACAGATCAAAGCCTTATATTAACAACTTGTAGAGCCGACGGAGCCCACTTCTCCCTCGACAGTAACTAGGACTTATATTCCTTTTCAGTTATCGACAGAAAAACATTTTAAGTAAGTGTAAGGGTTTGGTCTTTAATTACATCATCAACCTTTGCCGGTGTCCCAGCCTAAAAAGCGGGTGGGCTCTCTGTTCCCTCTCTTCTCTTCCTTTCCACTCCTTTTCTCCTGGCGGGCCCCCTCTCTCTCTCTCCCTCCCCCCCTCTGTCTCTCTGTCTCTCTCTCTTTCTCTCTCTCTCCCTCTCTCTCTCCTTCTCTCTCTCCCTCTCCCCCTCCCAATAAAGCTCTAAAAGGTTAACCATAGTTATGATTCTTTAATCAGCACGCTCCTCCGCTGCGGGCGGCAACCAGCCAGGAGGGGCAGCACCGTTTAACCAGCGCCGTAATAAAATAAAATATAACAACAGTAAGCCCCAGAAATTACTTTCTGAAGGCTCCTCACAAAACTCCTTTATCTAAATTGATGTGGAAAAAGAGTCTGGACATCATTGATGGCGCAGCTGTCTGCCAAAGTGTCTCCAAAGTGGCAAGGGCCAGATCCATTCTTCCACACATAACACTGTCCTGATGATAAACAAAGAGATGCATCTCAGCCAAACGAGAAAGGAGGGCTTACAAGAGAGTAGATGGCGCTCTGTTTTGGTTTTCTGATGCTGTGATAAAAGCAACTGGGTGGGGGTGGTTATTTCATCTTACTGGTTACAGTTCACTGAGGGAGGGAAGGGCAGGAATTCAAGCAGAAACCTGGAGCAGAGATCATGGAGGCTTGCTCACACACCCACTCAGGCAGCCCACCCGCCTAGGGATGATACCAACCACAGAAGACTGAAGCCTCCTCCCTCAATTAGCAATCACAAAAATGCTCCCAAAGGCATGCCTCCGGGGCTGTCTAACGGAGGCAACACTTCAGTTGAGGTTCCCTTTCCTCTTGTATGTCACAGTTGACAACCAAAATTAGCCATCACAGATAGTGAGTGACTTGCTTTGGTGGTTGGGGACTCATATAAAACCTTTAATTCAGAGAGTGATGTTGCTTGAGAATTTCTCTCCAGCCCCCAAGTCCTGCCAGCTCCCAAGTCCTGCCAGTCCCAGAACCCATTTATAAAATAAATACACAGACGCTTACATTATTTAAACTGCTTGGCCATTAGCTCAGGCCTATCATTGTCTAGCTCTTACTCTTATATTTAGCCCATTTCTATTAATTTCTACTTTGCCACGTGGCTCGTGGCTTACCGGTACTTTACATCCTCCTTGTCCTGGAGGCGGCTCCAGGCAGTCTCCTCCTCCACCTTCCTGTTCCCTCAATTCTCCTCTCTGTTAGTCCTGCCTATACTTCCTGTCTGGCTACCGGCCAATCAGTGCTTTATTAACATATTTGTCATACAGAACATCCCACAGCAGAGTGACTCCTAAAATGCTGGAAAACAGGCCAGTTTTCTACTTTAACCACTGCTATTCACTCCCAATCCGAGAACACAATGTAAAAGGAAAATGCAGTCTTCATTGTTTTTCCATTTTGCTTTGTTTTGAATTGGGTGCCTAAGGCTCAGGCAGCTGGAAAGATGGAGTTACTAACCATGAGAGCAGACACTTCTACTAAAGCAAATTTTAAATGGGAGTTTCTGGTTCTATTTTGGACATGGCAAAGCCTCTGTTACAAATCTAAATAAAGATGCCTGGATTTGGGAGATGTATGGAACAGAGATATGTGCCCCCAGAACTGGGGGCTGGGGAGATGCCTCTGTGAGCAAAACACTCTGCTGTGCAAGCCTGATGACCTGAGTTTGGGTGCCGCAACCCATGTAAGGCCAGCTGCACACAGCAGCTTGATACTCTGGAAGCAAGTGGAAAAATTTTCAGAGACTTAAATGTCTCATCGATCCTATAGAGATATTAAATCAGTTCAGATCTCTGAGGTTCGCCAATGTCCCTCACAAGCTTGACAAAGCTGTCTCTGTAATCAGTGGGGAGCAAAGGCCTCAGCAGCATAAGCTGCAGAGAACGTGGCAGAGATAACTGAAGACAAGGCTCACAAGGATGGGTGAAGTAGAACATTTTAGCAAAACAGAACAGAGACATGGGGACAGCGGCTGGCAAAGAGGGCCAAAAGAAAGACTTTAAAAAATATTAACACGAGAGGTAATTTTCCAATAAAGGAAACATGATAATGTTTGGGGAGCAGAAAGAAAATCATTGGCGTTATCGGTATGGTATACCAACCTAGATTCTAGTGTGAGTCCTAGGTGGCAGTGTTTCATCTTTTGATGAAACATACCCTGGGTTCATGTTGTTAATTCACCATACTCTGTAGAATTTTTTTTGTCTATACTGCTAAGGGAAATAAACCTATAATTTCACTTTCTTATAGTGTCTTAGTCAGATTTTAGTATAAGTTATACTGATCTCATAAATGAAATTTTCTTTTTCTACTTTCTGGTAAATTGTACACAAAATTGAATATTTATTCTTAAAATGCTTAAAATTTCTGTGTGAAGCTATCTGGCCCTAAGTAGTCTCTGTGGCAAAGGTTTCTTGTTGCTGTTGCTTCTGCATAATAATTAAGGGGCCTCTCTGACACTTTGTTTCTTCGTGTGTCCATTTTCATATTTAGGTTTTATAGAAATTTGATATTCTGGAAAACATATTAGCAGGAAGGATTTTGAGGGCTCATATTTGCTTTTATCCACATATACAGAATTATGGTTATCTTAACTATATGGATATGCTTGTCATGTATATTTTCTCATAGCATCATCAGTTTTAAAAAATAGAATTATTGGAAGCAACTGCATGAAAGAGTACCCATTTGACTGTTACTCTCTATAACGTTCAAAACTGTTAAAGCTAGAGAATAACCATTTCTGCTGTTTCGGCCAAACTCAGCATGAATGTCATTTATCATCTATTTGTTGACCATTTACCATGCTGAAAGAATATTCTTTTTATTAATATTTTTCCAAAAGTTCTGACAAGATGGACCTTTCTGGAAAATTCTGACTGAACAAGTGGCTTTGGTGAGCACCCTATAGGTTACATGTTGTACTTATTTGTTGTTTTTTTTTTACCTGTGGTAACAGGGATTGAACACAGGACCTTGCTTGGTTTTGCTACTAGGTGGCACTATTATTTCTTATTTAAAATAGTACAAGTTGTATTGTTTTAATGTACATAAATGCAATAGAATTTCAAATGTTGTCATTTACAGACTGTTCCCTACTAATTGCTTAATGAGCCATTTTGAAAGTAAAACAAAAGATTACATGTTTGCCAAATTATCAACTAAATTGATGTCATCATTATGACCCCAAATTGTTTCTTAAAGCAAAATTATCTTTTCTAAAATAATGAAAAAAATCAAGAAGCAATAGATTCATTCAATGCAACAGACCTTAGAAATCTAAACAGTCACTGAAAATATTCAAAATTAATTCCTCAAATTATACAACACATGAACAGACACATCAGACCAGTGTTTGATATTGGAGCTGGGTAACATTATTGCCTGTATATTTATTTATGTATATGTGTGTGTGCCTACATAAGTTTATATGTACCACATACATGCAGGTGTCTGTGGAGTCAAAAAGAAGGTGTAGGTTCCTCTGGAGCTGGAGTTACATAGATGGTTGATATGGGTGCTGAGAAACAAATCCAGGTTGTTTGCAAGAGCAGCAAGTACTCATAAACACTGAGCAATCTCTCCAGCCCCCCACCCCCATGTCCCGTAATCTTAAAACAATATTCAATATTGCTTTTTGTTTAGCACCAGTTTTTGAAACTAATTTAGAACTAATTTTTTAAAAACTCAATTTCCAACTAACTACTTTAATATGTACCATAATGTTATAAAGTACTAGATCAATAATGTAGATAGATAATACTGATAGATAGATAGATAGATAGATAGATAGATAGATAGATAGATATAGACAGATGATGATAGATAAGTATATATGAACAAAATTCTTAGAAATGTGAAGCTTAACTACCAAATTCCTATCACAAGAGCCTTATAATGGAATCTTGAGAGGTAAAAATGCAAGTGACTCAAGAGAAAATAATATCAATGAATTGTCTTTGAACTATTTAAAGTGTATGAGCTCTATCAGAGTATGTGGATGTTAAGTATGTGTTAATAAGTTTCTCATACAGCTCACTAGCAGTCATGTCTCCTTTCAAACACATTTAATGGTTATTTTCCCAGTCTTTGCTGTAACACTTCTGCTATCATTCAATTCTGACTTCTGAAAAATCTTGTATTTCACCATTGTTTGTAAGGCATCCTAGAACACTGATTACAAGCTCAGAACCCTAGATCATACAACTCCATGTTCAATATGATGTCATCAGTTACAACCATAGAGCCTTTCATCTCTACAGGTCCCTGTTTTTCTTTTTTGTAAGGTACTAATTAATTTTCTACCTTGCAAAATTATTGGGAAGATTAAAATAAGACTTGTGCAAAATATATCCCTTTCTTAAGAAGGATGCCTTACCCAGTAACTCAAACCCTAAGCCTGAAGGTCCTTTTATGTTTCTTCCTTCTCACACCCCTCAACTCCTGTCATCCCCACCACTTCATCTTAACCATGTGGTCAGTCTTCACCAGCGCCTTCTATAAGGCCTTTGTCAATCATTTCTGATGGAGCTCTCTTTATTTTGTCCTTTCCACATCATTCTCTAGGAGAGTTACATTTCTAGGCCCTGGAGTAAAACCTGTCAACAACCCAGTGTGGCTCCAAGTGAGGCTCTTTATTCCTTCAGGATAAATTGGAACTGCTTAGCAGGGCTCCCCAGAGGTCCTTGTCAATGTAGCTTTTAGTTCTTTCCAACTTCAGGTATTTGTTTCTTGTATTCCATATTCAAACTCTTTTTTTCCAGCCCTACTTGTTTGTTTAGAAATTTAAAGAGCTTTTTTTGGTTTCCTTTTATTTACTTACATGTTTACTTGTTTGTTTGTTTGTTTTTTATTGAGACAAGTTTAACTATGTATCCCAGGTAAGTACTGAAATCGGTTAGCCCTGCCTTCTTCTTCTTCCCATCCCTACCCAAGGTAGAACTCACACTTCTAGTTCCCACTATAGTTGGCACAAACATATTGTATGATAGCACCTGGTGTCCCTTTGTGTGTAATTCCTACTACTGAACTCTAGGAATTGTGCCCTAGCATCAGACAATGATCACAAAACACTTACTTTTTGAATCAAGGAGGTGACTGATAGATTCACAACACGCCCCCACAGTTGTGCATGTCTGGTGGACCTAGACACTTCCACCTAGTCAGTTCCGGGTCAAAATAGCCATTTTCGGGCCAAGGCGTCTCGCGTGACCAGGACCCTGCGGCTTTGCATGGTTGCGTAAGAGCACGCAACACAACCATGTGATCTGCGTGCATTCGTGGAGTAGCCACATGGACCTTTATACACATGCGCCACTCAGCCTTTATAAGCTGGCACCATATTCCCGGCTTCCTTCTTCTTCTTCTTCTTCTTCTTCTTCTTCTTCTTCTTCTTCTTCTCCTCCACACACGTGTCTCTTCTGCAGGCCTGAGCACTTGTCTGTCCTTTTCTCTTATCTTAATAAAACTTTCGTTAGTGGATTCTGTCGTGTTTCGTGACATTTCCTCGCAGGGTAAGAGCACCGCTAAATAACTAACAGTGACAGTTCAAGGGCGCTCTAAACCACCTGTACTAGAGTGAGTTGTTAAAAGAAACATTCACTACAAATTATGTGTACTCCTCCAGTGGTTGCTCCAAGAGATGTACAGATTTATTCTTTTAATATTCCTTTTTTGTATTTTTATAAGTAAATCTAGTGTACTGCCCCCAGAGTCTTGCTCATCCTGAAGCTATTGTACAAAGTAGAGAAAACCCAGAGGGAGAAGCAAATCTCCTGGAATGCATCATCTTATCCTTTAAACTTCCCCAGAAACCTGATATATGTAGCATCCATAATTCTTCTCCAACTGTAAAGGTCAGTGCTCTAGATGACATCATTAAAGGTCAGCTGCCCCAGAGGTGTCCTTACAACAAATACAGCAGCTTGGGTAGTCTTACTGGAATATCAACCTAAAGAACTGAAAACCTTCCAGACTTTCATCTTCCTTAAGTAAAGAGTGTGGTGGCCTTGTTTTGACAGAGACCACCTGTGGTGGTATGAATGAAAATGGCCACAAGAGACCCATTTGTTTCAATGTTAGTGGACTATTAGGAAGGATCAGGATGTGTGACCTTGTTAGAGGAGGTGTGTCAGTGGGGGATGGGCTTTGAAGTTTCAACAGTTAGCTCCCTCTCTCTCATCCTCTCCCTCCCTCCCTTCCTCCCTCCTTCCCTCTCTCCCTCCCTCCCTCCCTCCTTCCCGTTCTCTCTCTCTCTCTTCTCTCTCTTTCCCTCTCCCTTTCTCTCCCCCCACCCTCTGGCTCTAACTTTCGGATCAGGATGCTTATAGCTGTTAGCTACTTCTCCAGTGCCATGCCTGCCTGCCTGCTGCCATGATGCTCATGAACTCACCCACTAAAACTGTTAAGTCCCCAAATAAATACTTTCTTTTATAAGTTGCCTCAGTTGTGGTGTTTTAACATAGAAATAGAATAGTCACTAAGACATACATCATCTGAATTCTTACTTTTCAAGCAAAGTTTACTATGATGAGAAGGGTAAAAAAACACATTGACTATGTTGTTCTAAGATGTGATTTCTATGTCAGAGTCGATAAAGTCCTCTTAGAACCAGTCCCAGCCCATGGCATTAAGCACAGTGTGAGAAAATATAACATTGACCACAAAAGAGCTGAGGGGAGAATAGTGGGTTCCAGAGGCCAGTCAGGGCTAAGGTGGAAGGACAGGCTGGTCACCTTTACCTGGATTATAGACTGGAGCCTGAAGTTCTATATGGAGTACCCAGGGTTCCCAGGGTTTAGCTACATCTGGCATCGGATATCTGAGGGAAAAAAAAATCTACCTACACTATGTTCTTACGTCTGTTAACTTTATTCCTCTATAGGAATAAAGACAAATATAGACAAAATTCTATCAGTACAGCTATAGCTCCATCAGGCATTCAGGGCAGGAACAACTCTAGACATACCAAGCTCTATATCCGTCTACTTTATTTCTCTGGGATGAAATCCCGTCTCCATAACTACAGTTCCGTCCAGTTTCCTGGCTCATAGTCTTACTAACGACTAAACTCCTGTTTTCAGCCTCATCTTCTCCATGTCCACTACTCTCTACTCAGAAAACTCCACTGGAGATCTACTTACCCTCTATGGAACCTCTGTCATCCTCTCTTCTCTCTCCATGCTGTTCTGTCTGTTTCTACAGAAAATACCTGCCCTTTCTTTTCCTGGGCACATGGTTTTCTGCCTCTTCAGGAAGGTTGTTTTACCTCTCACCTTGATATGTAAAAACCTCTTTTGTTCTCAGTCAAAATGCCCTGGAGAAGCACTAGGCATTCTCAAGGCCAGAGGATGGTCTGAGCTTCATTAGCACAAGAAACAAAGCTATGTGTCTCCCGCTAGCTTGTCTCCTAAACTCAGCAGGGGAGTTGGTAACTTAGAAGTTCAGCAGGTCTAGGGAGCTGAACTGTTTGTAAATTGGTCTGGGCACACAAGGAATTCATAGCAGAAGACTGTAGCATGAATCTTAAAAGTTCTTATTAATAAAATCAAGCCTGAGTCAGGTATTGGGGTGAACTGGAAGATCAGAGAACCAGAACAAGCCACAGCTACCTCACCTTGCCGGATCCTCAGCTGGTCTTGTTTCCTCAGACTGGAAGCCTCTGTGTCCTCATATCCGAATGACTCTCAGCTGAACTGTGCTGCTAGAAACCTGAAAGCTTAACCAGCCAAATGCTTAACCAGCCAAATGCTTAACCAGCAAATGCTTCTAGTTTCTGGTCCTCACGCCTTATATACCTTTCTGCTTTCTACCACCACTCCCTGGGATTGAAGACTTGCTTTCTGGGATTAAAGGCGTGAGTCGCCATACTTGGCTGTATCCTTGAACACATGGATTTCTGCCTCTGGAATGCTAGGATTAAAGGCGTGTGCTACCACTGCCTAACCTCTGTTTAATATTGTGGCTGTTCCGTCTCTGACCCCAGATAAGTTTATTAAGGTACACAATATTTTGGGGAACACAATACCACCACAGAAGACAGCTGGAATATTAAAGGCTGGATATCACCAAATATTCATAATAAATAGCTTGCCTTTTGACAGGCCCTTTAGCCGGTCAAAGTATAGCTTTAATACACAGCTGAATCTCTATAATATACTCTTGCCGCCTGCAAGAGTTCTGGAGTGCTTATAGGTAACTATTATTACTGTATATTGTGAAAAGGGAAGCAGAAAGGATCCCAAATATTTTCATCTTAAAGAAATAATAAATGTGTAAGGAGATAGTCTGAATCAAATCCAGCCATTACACAAAGTATAAATGGGTTGATATAGCACCCTGTGCCCTGTAAATATGTACAACTTTCATATGTAATTGAAAGCAAATTTAAACATTCAAAGGAGTAGAAAAGAAGAAAAAGGAAAACAAGGAGGAGACAGTGAAACCATTTTCCATTGGTCTAAGCTAGTTTTGAGAAACAACTGACCTGAATGCTACACTAAAATAGGCTTATGATGCCCTAGAAATAAATACCTTCCAGTCATTAAATAGACAGCCACCCATGCCTCTGGTAACGTTCTGGAATCTGCACATGTGAAGTTCTACACTTAGAAACACAAAGGAGACTCCTAGGGGTGACAGTCAGCAAGTGATGTCTAGAAAGCGAGTCCAATGACTGTCTAGGCCTAGGCACAGATATTCACGAATAGTGCTGGCCCTGGAGGAGACGTCAGAATTGGTCCTTCCTTGTGACACATGTCATATTTACAGGCAAAATTGAAACTTTTGTGCTGTATGTCCACACTGGGTATAGCCACGGTGTCCTATCAAGTCCAGATAGCTTCATGTAAAAAGGTTTGCCTAGAAGTTGTGTTGGCTAGCACAATTGAATACACTTTTTGTACGGAAAATCTGCCTATATTACTTTCCCAGAATACATGCTCTGCAACTGTGTCAGTTGCATATAATCGTGTAGGTCTGTGGGAATGTCTGTTCTCAGAGATGCTGCTTGTAGTTTGCCACTGTCAATCAAACTTGACCCTGCCTGTAACCACGTTAATGCTATGCTTGGAGATCCTTCACAGCTAAGCATTCTGCTTCCATGCTGTGAACTCAGTCTGTTTAGAATGAACTTTTATGAAAACCAGTGTAATCAATCCTACTAGATTTTGGACTCCCAATGTTATTAACATTGAGCTGAAACCATAGTTTTGATCTCAGACCTTGCTCTTCATGTCTGACTCAGAGCAACACATCTACCTGTGTGTAAAGACATGCTGAACATTTACTCAAAGCACCAAGTGGCAATACCCTTCCCCGACCCCTCATAATTTTGAAAACAACCTGTGGGCATAGGTTGATAATATTTGCTTGTGGCTTTGTGTGCTGTTGTGAGTCGATATGGTGAGAACACTCTCCTCCCTTGGGAAATTCCTGTAAGACTCATTAAGACAAAATTTCCTCATTCCTTTTCCATATTGTTGGTATTTTCTGGGTTATTCCATAGAGAAGATGCCTTCACTCAGATCAGAGCAGAGCAATCAGAATGCTTCTAAACAACCAGGCTCACTCTTGAGTCAATGACACCAAGGGTTAATTTCTTTTTATGTGGTAGCACTTCACACATCCTCCACCCCAAAGTCACCACACCTTGGCCAGTCAAGCTCAAGAGAGTCGCCTTCGCTCTGCCCTCCCCTCCATTTCTGTTCTAGAAACTTTCCTGATTTCCCTTACTCCAAGTCTTTTCTATTCCTCCCTCCCTCCATCCCTCTGTCCCTCCCTCCTCCCTCCCTCCCTTCTTCTTTCATCTGTAAATGTCCAATAGACTTTGGGAACTTGCATGAATTTCATCCTTTACTACAGTCTGCCTGGGATAAATTCTGAGCTGTAGAGAAAGGCAACTAATGGAAGACGGAGTCCCCGTCTGCGGTCTAGAATGAAGTTCCCTGCAGGAAGAAACATGCATGCTGGGCATTCGTCGATGTCTGAGATGTCAAATAGTGCTTCTAGCTGTATTTGTTCCTCTCCTCTCTCTCTCTCTCTCTCTCTCTCTCTCTCTCTCTCTCTCTCTCTCTCCCTCCCTCCCTCCCTCTCTCTCTCCCCACACACATCTGAAACTCAGCCTTGTTTCTTAATAGTGTTTCTGAAGTATTCCCTCTCTTCCCCTGTCAGTGTCTCCCTCTCTCCATCCATCCATATATTGGAACTTTAGTTACTTTAAAATGAAAGGACAGAAAGGTGTGTGTGTGTCTGGGGGGGGGGGGGGGGATTTGGGAGGATTTGGGGAGAAGAGAAGTGGAGAGTGAATATGGTCAAGATACATTGTAAATTCTTTAAGAACAAAAAAGTGTTTTTAACAAGTTTTAAAACTCAGTTGTTTCCCAAATGGTTTCACGGATAATCAGATATCCATTAACAATTATTTTAAAATGATTATTGTACAAACATGGCAAAAAACTTTAGAGAAAAGGCACGTTCTTTAATAAATGGTGTTAGGAAAACCGAGTATGCATAGATAGAAGACCAAAATTAGATACCTTTTACGCTGTATGGAAATCACCTCAAAATGGAGCACAGGCCTTCATGCAACACTTCAAATTGCTAGGAGACCCCATGGGAAATGCTTCAAGATCCTGGCATAGCCTATGATCTCCTGAGCAGGACACTTACCAGCTCAGAAGGTAAAAGTAAGAGCTGGCATTTGGGACTATATCAAATTGAAAAGCCTTTGCACGGCAAAAGGAACGACAGAGAAGCCACCTACAGAATCTTGGAGGCCAGAATGGGAGAGAATCTTGGCCAGCCATTCATCCAAGAGAGGACTAGCACACAGAATCTCTAAAGAACTCAAGCTGGGATTGTGGCTCAGTGCCAGAGGGTTTGCTTGGCACTCTAAAAGCCTTGGGTTAGAATTTGCTACCCCCAGCACACAGATGAGGGACCAAGGGGAGGGAAGGACAAAAAGATCGAAGAAGGAAGAAAGGAAATTGAACAATTTATGAATAGATTCTCAAACATGTACAAAGGGCCAACAGCTCATACAAAAATGCTGAAAATTTTTAGTTATGAGGAAAATCCACAGAAGGGATGCAAATCAAAGCTAAGCTGAGGTTCCAGCTTAGTCCAGTCAGAAAGGCTTCATCAGAAAGCAGAGACAGGCCAAAGGGATGGTTCAATGAGTTAAGGTGCTTCCAACACAAGCCTAGTAACCCGAGTTCAGTTCCTGGTACCCACATAAAAGTGGAAGGGCAGATCTGACTCCGTAAATTTGTCTTCTGACCTCCACATATATACATACACAATAATAAATAATTTTAAAGCAACAAAGAAAAACCCACCAAACAAACCCAAAGCAAAACAAAGGAAAATGCTGGTAAGGATGTGAAGGTGTAAAATAAATCTGTATGAATTTGTGGGGGGTGGGGAAGAGGAAGGAGAGAGAATGTACATTAGTGCAGCTAGTGTGGAAAACAATATAGCTCCCTCACTACAGTAAGAATAGAAGCACCATATGATCTACCAATGGCACTCATAGGTAGAGATTCAAAGGAAACAAAGTCAGGGTACTAAGGACATCTGTGCACGCAGGCTTACTAAAGCACTATTCCCAACAGTCGCACCGTGAAATCAGCCTATGTGCCTATCAACTGATAAAAAAGATACAGTAAATAGTACACACACACACACACACACACACACACACACACACACACGTATATATACCTGTATCATACAATATGGATAACAGAGTACTATTAAACTAAAAAAAAATCAGGTCATTTGCAGGAAAATGGAATGAAGTAGGGGTCACCATGTTGAACTAAAGGCAGGTGCTTTTTTTTCTTTTTCCTTCAGTATGAAGCTAGGGAGACAAAAAGAAAAAAACCTGAAAGAAGTAGATTGGAGAAGGGTAAGATGCCACAAGAAAAAAGGAGGGAAGGGTAAGACAGACTTGGGAGAGTACCAAGTATCACACATGTAAAAGAAACAGTTAATATGGACAGTTGACAAGCACAATTGTAATGAAGATCTGTATGCTGTTAGATTTAGAAACATTTCTGTATGTTACTCCTGCTTTAAACACTTTGTGGATTCTTTGTTTCTTATCCTCTCTCTTCTGAAAACAAGTTGAGCCACAGACCTTGTCTTCTGCAAACTTCGCAATACATGGATTTAAAGGAGTTTCTAGAAGATTGGGTAACAAAGGCCATAAGTTTGGACATATGGACTCCACCGAAGAATAGTCATTGCCTGGGATCCAATAATTACCTTCATAGCAGGATGAGGCACCTCTGAGATACACATCTGCTTTAGTTACTGTTTCATTGCCATGAAAAGGATGCCATGACCAAGGCAACTCTTCGAAGAGACATCATTTAATTGGAAGTTTGCTTACATCTCTGAAGGCAGAGAGAGAAGGAGAGAGGAGGGGGAGACAAAGAAAGATCCTATAAAGTTGTACCTACCCCAACAAGGGCACATCTCCTAATCCTTCCCAAACAGTTCTACCCACACATTCAAACATGAGCCCATGAGGGCCATTCTCATTCAAATTAACACGTCTTTCCATGAATTTCTGCCAACCATCCTGATGGCACTTTCCAATGTGCTGTGGGGCATTGGGATAGGGAATGTTCTATGAAGAAAAATATATACAGAAAGCAATATACCTCGGGAACCTATACATTGGGTTGAACCCTATACAACTGCCACCTTGTAGCCAGTTTTGGCTCAAAGTTAACAGTACTGGAATGCATTAGCAAAATTAAGGCCTCAGCTATTTTCTTCTCTTCTTAAATCCATTTCTGCCCCAAACTTGTGAACTGAATTCATTTGAACCTGTATTGTTACCAACAAATATACCAACAATTATATGTCAAAATCCAAAGCGTTAAAATTATCTACATTGAATGAATCATACACTGAAAGCAGCTTCCATAATTGAGTCTGATGGTGCCAAATCATGTCTGAAACAAAACACTGCATGATACATCATCAAACAGATATTTTCAAGAGCTGTTCCAGGGGGACAGAACAAATGTCCCCCAGCACTTCTGAATGTCATAGGAGCACACCATAAAAGCTTTAGAGGTATGCTAACAGGTTTTGTCCAATGACTGGCAATTAGGAAGGAGAACATTTTAATCCATCTCTACCATCGCCACACTACAGACTGTCATCATCTATTTACCAAATTTCAATGGACAGTACCTGCTAATAGATTCTATCCCTTTGTATCTGTTCTAGTTTGTTATCTTTGGGGTCATATCTCTTGTTAGAAAAAAACCACTTGGCTCCTCTCTCCTCAATATAAACAAAAGCTTTTACCACATGAACAAGGTCAATTTATTCTATTTGGGGGTAATGAGACGAACTGTAAGGTATTGCAGTGCAAAATGTACCCGCCTTTCATCAACCTTACAAAAGAGGACTGAGAGGCAACGAACAACTGAGCAGTATGTCATGGTGAGGCTTTTCAGACTAGCTTTCAAAAAACAAACATGCATAGCAGCATAGAAATACAGAGCACACAATGGTATTTTGTTACATTTGCAGAAAAGAGTATTTTTCTTCCTTTAATTTCATTATTCCTTTACCGATACACAAATTCGCACCTTGTTTCCTGGACACTAAGTAGCTGTACATGTCTAATTCACTACACAATAGTAGGTACATAGTGCAGACAGTCAAAAATGTGATCTGATGCTATTCCTGCCAGAAGCTTAAAACAAGTATCTGCTAGAAAATACTGAAGAGACAATATCCAACTTCAGTTTCAACTATAGTATGTTCTTAACATCCTAGGTTCCAACTGAATAGAACATCTGTTGTGTGCTAACATATTCACATATACTTAAGGATCCGAAAAGTAATCAAAACAAGCAGAGTACTGGCACTCTAATGGCCGCAAAGGACACTGCTGTGCTTTCCTTTAGAACCCTGAATGAATTAAGTCATAAATAGCTCAGCTTGAATAGTACCCAACAAGTTTTTGTAAGATTTTCGGTATTTCACATTTCAGCCCAGACTGCATTGAGTTTCGTGTGTGTGTGTGTGTGTGTGTGTGTGTGTGTGTGTGTGTGTCTCAGATTTTCTCTGATGTCAAACAAGCAGTGTCTGAGCATGTATTTTGGAAGGGCTCATTGTGTGAATATGTAGATTAATTCATTCTGCAAATGTAAAGTTTTGACTTTTAAGGACTCTTATTTGAGAAGGCATTAACTTACTGTCCCTAGCACATAATTATAGCAGTACACGACTATTTTAAAAAAGTTCTAAACACCCGAGTATGTAATGATAGCACTCCATGTGAAGAATTTGCTCAAATTTTGGGACCTTTGGCACAGGACAAAGCTGTTACTTCTCTCAGTTTATATTCCCTGACTTTAGTCACTTGGAGATGAAGGAGATTAGAGTGGAAACTCAACAATGGGAAGTTGTATGAAAGAACAGAAATATCAAAACCAAACCTATTAAAATGTAAAAATCCGTAAAACCAAATAAAAAACCAGCCATTACTGGTGAAACATAAATCACCATGATACAATATGATAACACGATGCCTGAGCTTGTGTCTTCTCAAAACAACACAGGGCTTGAAAATGCTGCTTCCATGAAGTAAGCCCTTTAAACACTGGGGCCTTAACCCCTCTTATTTTAGAAGTTCAAATGGCAACACTCAGATTCTCATTAAATGGTGTTTATTAGCAAAAACAGTAACACATAGGGTAACGAATAAAAAGCATCTAAAGTGGAGAGTACTGAGTAGAAAAGAAGAAATACTGCTCCTGGACGTTTCTGTTCCTTCTCCACTTAGCACTGATAACGAGGAACCATTACTAAACATCTCGCCACATAGTGACATGGACACGTTCTGGAACTTTGTCACTTTTGCCAAATGTTCTGTTATGGTCTGACTGTCCCCTCCAAACCCATGCTGAAATTTGTTATTGGAACAGTACTAGTAAGTGGGATCTTTAAAGATGGGCTTGAGACCATGGTATGATGTGGTATGATAACAGAAGAGCCCATCCTCCCCAGCTGCTTTCTGTGTGAAACAGCAAGACGGCCCTTGTCAAGTGTTGGCCCCCGACACTGGGCTTTCAGGACTCCAGAACTGTGAGGCAGTCATTTGGTTTGACATGAATTACCCAGTCTGTGGCATCCCATCATAGCAGTCCACCATCAAATAAGGCACACCCCTCAGTAAATTTTCAAAGTTTTTTATTCCAGATGTTCAAAAGGCAGTCTTCACCCGCTTTTTTTCAATATACATGTTCAAAACTGTATGTTTGTGGATGTCAAAAGAGGCCAGAAGAGGGCATCAGTTCCCCTGAAGAACCAATGCATAAGAGTTCCAGTTGGTTGTGAGCAGCAAACATGGTTCTGGTCCAAACTCTGGTCCTCTAGAAGAACAGCAAGTGATAGCCACTAATCTTTCCAGACCTCCACATCCATTTCTATCAGTGCACATCTGGTTACTATGAATTGCACTATCTTTTTTTCTAAAACAAAATTGAGCTTAATAAACATAGTAGCTTAGTCAGCAACAGTCCATTCTACATTTATTAACTACAGACTGCAGATATAATTAGCTGCATGAAACACTGCCTATCCCGTGCAGGAAAAAAATTAAGGACTTTCTATTTGAAGTAAGAAGTAATTAATACATTTACTTTTTCAGGTTGGAGTTTAGATGTAGGGCCGAGGTGATTTTGAATGTACTTTATTAAAATGAGGATAACAATCCTGCACCATTTCTCTCTTCCAAAAGGCCGTTTGTCTGTTAGTCTGTGTATTGCTTCAAAATCAACAGACTGAATAATTTATAAACAATACAAATTAATGATTTTAGTTCTGGATGCTGGAAAATACAGCAGCTTCTCTGATGTTTGCCCATTTCTGCTCCAAAGGCAGTACTTGTTCCCAGCTCTTCCAAGGGAAGAGACTTACTCCCCACACAGTAGAGGATTAGAAGCGTTAGAGGCCCAAAGCAGTCTCCTCCAGCCACATTCCAGGGCATGCATCCACTGACAGGTAGCTTCTTTCATGAAGAATCATGTCTAAAAGGCCCCACAACCTTAATACCACCCACAGCTAATTGTATCTAACCACTCCTATTGGAAGAACAGTAAAACCATTTTTTTTTTGGGGGGGGGGGTTCCACTCCAAAGATGAAGAGTTGATTACAAAACAAACTCTTCAAGGAAATAATCCTCAGATGCCAATCCATACTGAAATGCTAAAGATACAGAATTTGTAGCTAGTTTTTCTCACTGGTACAACCTCACCTCCACGCTACCCAGACTAGCTCACTCAAGTTCAAGTGCTTTGTCAAGAAAGCTATAGTAATGTGTTTGCCCTGAAATACTTGCAGATTTAAGATTAAATTCTGTGCCAGACTAGTATGCACTCTTAACTGCTGAGCCATCTCTCCAGCCCGAATACAATCTATCAACCAGAAACACTCTACAAACCAGACATACATACTACCATCTATAAAGATCATTCCTAAAAGAAATCTTCAGAGAATGATGAAGAAACTCCAACGTAATAAAGTTGACATACACACTTTCACAGAAACTAAGAAATAAAGTTTCATGCCAAGGCAGAGCTCTGCAGCTGTCTACTACAAATGCTGCAGCTATCTCAGTCTGTAGGGAGCACAGTGGGACCTTGATGCAAACAGCTGACAAGCTTGGAATAAGTGATCTGCAAATTCCCCATGTGCTGCACAAACATAGTATTGTCTGGGAATGAAGGATCAGGAAGCACCAACTGAGTAGAAAGTGCTGAGAAAGAAACCTGGATTCAGCTCTTTGCCACTGTAACAGGTAAGCGGCCTCTGTTAAATTAGAGCCTCTACTGAGCACACAGGCCTCTCACTTAATAAATGGGAGCGGAGAGACTTTGCTGAAAGCCTACTCAAGATCCCAAATTCCTTGATTACTCTTAGCGTTTACACCAATGCTGGAAAACAACACTCATTTAGTTAAAAACTCTAAATTCATTTGGTCATTCAATATGCATTTATTAGACATGTCACCCATGACAGATACTGGAGAGACCAGGAAGACACACATATATATACCCCACACATCTTAATGTTCAAGTGACTAAAACAGTAAATAAAGCTTTCTACATATGTGTAAGTAATGAAGACCTACAGAGCCAATGTTGTAGCTAGAGTTTTTCTGCCTGGCCCACAATCAGGACAAATTTCTGTCACCTGCCAGTCCCACAGCCGCTCAGACCCAACCAAATAAACACAGAGACTTATATTGTTTACAAACTGTATGGCCGTGGCAGGCTTCTTGCTAACTGTTCTTATATCTTAAATTAACCCATTTCTATAAATCCATACCTTGCCACATGGCTTACTGGTGTCTTCACGCGCTGCTAGTCATGGCGGCAGCTGGTAGTATCTCCTTCCACCTTCCTGTTCTTTTCTCATCTCTGTTAGTCCCGCCTATACTTCCTGCCTAGCCACTGGCCAATCAGTGTTTTATTTATTGACCAATCAGAGTAATTTGACATACAGACCATCCTACAGCACTATGTGTTTGTCAACACAGAGTTAATACTAACCAGCTAGTTAGAGCTTCTGCCTACTCCTTCACACTTGTAACTTGCTTAAAGAAATTAAGTTTAAAAAATTCTTACACTCATAATTAATTCCAAAAGTGTCAAGTTTATAAAAAATACTTTAAAGACTCTTAGTAGGACTTCAACATCTATTTTTAAGATTATACTACAAAGACAATCAGTGTTCGGCATATTATAGAGGCGTATTTAACAGCCACAACAAAATCTGCTCCACAACCACTACTCTGCATGTTGTTTACTGGATGGGGGTAGTGGAGGACATGATTCAACAGTGTACTTAGATATTACATAAATTGGATTTTTCTCCAAGAATGAGATTAACTGTCCTTATGAATACTATCTCATAAACGTTACAAATATATATGAACTTACAACTGAGTTATTTAAAATATATATGAACATACAACTGAGTTCTTTCATTTAGTATTTTACAATGTTTTTTTAAAAAATCTAGCTCCATAATAGATTTTCTTAAAAAAAATTCTTTAACATATAATCTGAACAGTTCTTATTTTTCTGAAATACAAGCACATATCTAGTAATAAGGTCCAAAATGAGAATTATTCTCTCCAGGAGAGGGAGGGGGAGGGGGTGGTGGAGGGGGTGGTGGGGGCAGGGAGTATGGTAAATTAAGCAAGGGATGAGAGGTCATGTTAGGTGGAGCCCACCCCATGCTTACAGATGGGGGTGGGGGTGGAGGAGGGAGTGAAAAGTTATGCATATCAAACATGGGAGGGGGAGGGGGATAGGGATAGTGGGGCAGGACAGGATTATCTTGTCTCTGAGGAGGAAATCCCAAAGTCTTTTGAGATGCCGTATGATCTGAGTTATACAACTGCTGAGGTGGAGGCCTGCCGTGGCTTCCCCGGGAAAATCGACCCCTGGGAAAGCCTCTGGTAAATTCTCTGTTGTGATATCCCTTTGAGTACTCTGAAGAAGAGCCATAAGCATTCCAATTCTGATGCACTTCCCCACAGTCTTCACCTTTGATGGAAGAAACACATAAAAGCACAATTAAAATTTGGCTTATATATCAAGATCATTGTTAAAAAATGATTTCTATTCTTTAAGTTACTAACATGACAGAAAACTCAATTTTAAATGAATTAAAAAGGCACAACTTAATGCTTAAGGATTAGGAAAGGCCAGCAAGACAGGAAATATTTACCAATAACTGCATCCAAACACCACAAAAAACCCACAGCACCATTCCCACCCACACTCGAGGCTGTGAAAGAAGGCTGCATTCCTGCTTAGCATTTGTCCCAGAAAAATGAAAATTTATTAAAAAAAAAAACCTGTACAAACATATTTATAGACGATTTATTTCTGAGAAAAAAATGGAAATAAGCCATTATTCCATTAGCTTCAATAAGCCATTGTTCCTTAGTGGATAAGCAGTTAAACAATGCATGTTCTAATCAGCCCACAGGACAGGACTCTGTAAAGAAAGGAACAATCTACACATCTAGAAACCTGGATGGATTTCTAAGAAAGTATGATCAGCAGCAAAGCAAATGTGTGATTTTAAACACTCGTGTGATACACTACAGGATTTCATTTCTGTAACACTCCTGGAACGGTCACATTAAAGAAATGGAGAACAGCACTGACAGTGAGACCCGGGCAGAGCACTTGCACATGCAAGGCCATGAATTTGATCTCTAGCATTACAAGACAGACGAAGGGGAGGAGGGAGCAGAAACACACACACACACACACACACACACACACACACACTTGTCATGCTGAGGTGAAAAAGATGTAAACAGTCACAACTAGAAAGCAAATGAAGGACTAAGGAACATTCTGTTCTGGTCACAGAAATATTAAGCCTTAAGGATATTATCTCAAATAATAATTCCAGATGTAAGACATCAAGTTGCAATTGAAAGAAATAGGGTGAAGGGTATATAACAAACATATGTGAATCTACAATTATCTCAGAAAGTTTAATTTTTAAAAAAGAAAACAGATTATAAAAGGGAAAGTCAAAATAAACAATGTGATTTGGGTGCCACACTACTGAATTCTAAACATGAGCAAATCTTTTTTTTTTTTTTTTTTTCCCCCGAAACAGGGTTTCTCTGTGTAGCTTTTGGAGCCTGTCCTGGAACTCACTTTGTAGACCAGGCTGGCCTGAGATTCACCTGCCTCTGCCTCCCGAGTGCTGGGACTAAAGACGTGCGCCAGCACCGCCTGACTGCAAACCTATTTCTTAAGAAAACCACAATGTAAGCACAGCTGCCTCTAACTGTTGGTTAGGCTGGTTACCCTACAAGACAACTTCAGATCATCAAACAACCCAAGTATTCCCGGAGCTCTCAACATAGCCTATGCTGTGTAATGCCTCCAATAGGAGGCGCATCAGGAGATAAACAGAGAGAACCCAGATGTTTTCTTTTACTTTTGCTTACATATTTGTACATGAAAGCCAAAAATGACTATACAGAAACAATATACTCACTTGACTCATTCAATTCTGATTTGAGTTTTTTCCGCCCTTGAATCTGAGATTTTTTCCTCTGTTTGGCTTCTTTTTCTTTTTCATCATCACTGAAATCCAAGGCCTTGCAGATAAAAGTAGAAATTCAAGTATCACTTTTTTGCCAATGAAACAGTAGGCGCTTGCAGGTGAGGCTCAAACTGCTACTTACCCACTAACCATGAGAAAAGGTTGCTCATTTCAACTAATACTTCCTATTAATAGGTGGATTAGCATCTACAGTAGTAATAGGGAAAAAAACCCCTAGGTTGTTTGTTTTTAATCCCTAATGAGTTTAATAAAGCTAGATACTCAAAATTTGCCTTTAAAAAATTTTGCCTATTTAATTCCTAGAAAGCTTCAGATAGATAATTTTAAAATGCCAAAAAAAAAAAAAATCAGCAATCTTAAGCTATGGAATACACATTCCCTGGCCTGAAGTCTAACTTCCTGTTTAGGTTTAAGATTCATCACCATGCCAGCTGCCAAAGAAAACAGTAATGAAGACTAAGCTGTTTTTATACACACAGATATCATTCCATGATTTGTTCACTCAAAATCAAACACACATCTTGTCCATCAATCTTGTCATAAACTCAAATTTCATTCTTTACAACAAGCAATACAACAACCAAATACCATGACTTTGTGCTAAGGAGTGTGGGGCTGCATAAGGAGAAAGCAGAAAAGGAAGACTTCTTGGCAGAACAGGGAAGAACATGCACAGTCAACAGAGCAGAGTATACAAAAGAAAAATGCTCTGTACGGCAAAGCACGGCCTCTCTCCCCTACAGCAGAATCACAACACTGCAGTGTGAGGGAAGGACCTTCTCAAGAGGGAGAGGAAGAAAGTCATGGAAGCGGCTTTAGAGATTGCTTTCAGTAAATTTTGCTATCATCTCCTAAAATCTTTTTTCTTATACAAATTCAATTTTGAATTCATGGAATATTTAAGTCAACTATAAATTTTTCACATATACATTAAAATTGCAGATAAAGGTGAGATTTAAATTAAGAAATCTTTAGGTCTTTTATGCATGCCCAGCATTTTGTCATGGGATAAAATTAGAGAATTCTTCTGGACTGTAAAATGTCATTAACAAATATATAAAATTAAACCCCAACATTTTTCATGAGGTAGTCTGCCACCAACTCCTCCCCCGACCCCACCTCAAAATACCCATAATCTTACAGCATGTGGGATTTAATTCTGTAAAAACTAAATCAAATCAAACTAATGTCACAAGAACTTAACATTACCAAAATTATTAACTTTAATCCTCAGGCCTAAAATGGGGTTTAACAATTGACCAATTTTAAGATCTCCACATGAATGTCCAAACATTTCAAAACATACAATTTCATTATGAAGATGCTCTAAGCATAACAGCATAACAGAATGTGAGTAATTATCAATATCAAAATCACTAGTTAACATTTCAGTAGATACCAAGATAGACTACTCCCTGAGCTAAGAGATCCGTGCCTGTAAAATCTCCTTAAGTGGGCATAAACCTGACTCACACCAGGATTTTCAGCACTGTTTGAAATATCTGAAGTATTCAGAAATTAAATCTTCAATTAAACCAAAGCCACAACACTAAAATCTTTAGAACACCCAACTCTCTATCACCTGGAATGGGAACAAATAATCCTGACAGTTTGTGTGCAATTCCCAAATGAATTACACAGCTCCATACAGATTCAATTATTAGCCTACCTTAGGAGATAAAAGTAAGGCCCCAGTGACATGAACACAAACATAAAATCAAGAGATGGAGTTTCAGAAGAGTAAGTCTGTTACACAAACCTTAGAAGTAGAGTCAGCAGCCACTCATGACTCTACCCCCACCCCCAAAGGACAGCATACTAAAGGCATCACAGCTATCAGGTACCATTGACCTTCACTAAACTTAAGAATAAACTCAATATTAAGCAATATCATTTTGTCTATCAACAAAGCTGATAAAAAATGAGATTGACAAGGTAAATAAGTTGTAATCAGTTAACAGCAGTGTGTTTGATTAAGGCATGTGTTACTCTGTGAAATTGGAAATAAAAAAGGCTCCTACTAACTTCTGGAGGTGGTTCCTGATCATTCTTCCAAGAGGCATCCGATCCTCTGTCCCTAGAAAAGATCAGACTTTGTTAAGTGCTTAGAGAACCTAACACAATGGGAAATTAGGTGTGCCCAACCTGTACTTGTCTATGGAAATAGGAACAAACCAAAAGACTATCTTTGTGTCCTTTACTGATTTCAGATAACGAGGGCATCTTACAAGACACAGAACCTGGGCACATGCAGTGTCAGCATTGGGAAGTGAGAAGGCTACGCTGTGCCAAGTGCTTTTGCACTTTTGGTTTTCACTTTCAAGATGCCTGACCTTTGGATAAAATTTTGTTCCATACCCACATAAGAGAAACATGAAAAACAATAGAGCAATTCCCTTTCTAGGGCTTCAGGGAACAGGCAGAGGCAAAGACACAAGTTCTTGTTCCTCACCTCACCTAAGAAATACCAACAATTCTCCATGAGTGATTCTCGACTCAAAGGTTTGTAAAAGAAAGACTGATGAGTTTAGGGAGGAGGAGGAGGAACACTGAATATTCTAAAGGATGGTGTAGTGTATCAGACACCCATATGAAATGAGTCATTAGAGATGAAATTAGTAACTTTTGGTGGGAAGTTTTATAATGTGAAAAAAATAAGTATCAGTATAATTATAATTTCTGAAACCTCATTTTTAAATCTGTTTAATCTTAACCATTTCATGGTTTCAGCTTTGTTACTCAACTATATTAATACAAATTATTCTGACCAGATGTCCTCACTACTTTAAATTAGATCTTAAAAATAAGTGAGATTCCCTGGAATTAATGCCACTAAAATCAGTATGACAACGATACCAAGTTGTCACAAAATGAAAACTAAATTGCTTTAAATTTTTCACTGCGATCTTTGACAATGACTATTTTATCATCTGGTCAGCAGTTATTAACATGTTCACCTCACATCAACCCAGCGTTCCTTTTTCACATAGTCAGTATAAGAAATGATGTGTAAGATCCTTAGTCTGGAGTTTACAGAGATATCAGGAAAGTTCCTCAGCTGGTGTGTCTACTGCAAAAAACCTAAATTTGCCAAAGAAAAAATAAGCAACAAGACAGCAAGTGGGCTCCAGGAGTCCAATCGATGAGAGAGGGGAGGGATTCTATGAGTAAGGGACATGGAGATCACGATGGGAAAACGTACAGAGAGGGCCAGCCACACTAGTGGAAATGCATGAACTGTGGACCAAGAGCTGAGGAGCCCCTATGGGAGTGGACTAGGCCCTCTGGGTAGGTGAGACAGTTGTTTAACTTGAACTGGCTAGAGGGGAGCCCCAGGCAGTGGGATCAGGATCTGTCCCTGGTACATGAACAGGCTTTTTGGAGCCCAGTGCCTATGGTGGGACACCTTGTGCAGCCTTGGTGCTGGGGGCAGGGGCTTGGACCTGCCTCCACTGAATGTACCAGGCTCTGTAAACTCTCCAGGGGAGACCTTGCCTTGGAGGAGGTGGAAATGGGGGGTGGGTTGGGGAGGAAGGCTGGGGGTAGGAAGGAGGAGAGATGGATCTGTGGTTGGTATGTAAAATGAATAGAACATTTCTCAATAATAAAAATAAAAAAATACATTAAAAAAAAAGACAGCAAATGGACAGAAAGCTAACTAACCTAGTCTTGCTAGGGCTGGAACTGCCAAGGGGCTGAACTACTCTCACAGGTAGGTATAAGGAGACATCAAAATGAATGGACGCTAGGGTTGCTACAGTTCAGCCTCACTGCTCACTTCTCTGGTTTCTTCATATTCTTCTCAGAATTGAAAATCAAGAATAAAAAGCTGTTTTTATTTAACTATTTTGTAAGCGTTTTCAGAAAACCTTTTTGGGAATCTGTTAAAGGTTACGTATGGGGCACATATACTAGGTACCATCTTAATATTCAAGAAAGAAGGAAATGGCCATTGCTTAAGCATTATCTAAAACATAAAACCTTTATGACTTATGACTTAGTATCTATTTAATTCATTTATCCTGTTACCAATTCATGTAGGAAAATTAACCATACACAGCTGGAAAAATAATTAAGGCCAAATGGTTCTACTTTAGATTCTTAAACATGACTTATCCATTATGAAGACCAAAACTTTTACCTCTGAAATAGTAAATGAAGTTTAGAACCCTGATTTAATATAAAAAATGGTAGAAAACTTCTTCCGTGGTGCAGCTAGTAGTATGTTCTATAAGGCTAGGCACAGTGGAACAAACTTGTGAACTCAGCACTTGGGAGATGGAGGCCGAAGGACCCAGAGTACAAATGTACCCAGCTCGGGGTACATGACACCCTGCCTTAAACAAAAACAAACCAAACCAAAATTGTTCTTTAAACTTTTAACTTTATTAGAAGTAATTTTTCTCATGTAGTAATACTAATATTGAAGTAGTTTGGATAATAATAATATATGTGATGGAAAACAAACCCAGTGAACTAAAGAATTCAAAAAGCTTATAAGTTCTTCCAAATGCTGTGATCCTGGTGGCTTATTTGGGTAAAGTATAAAAATACAGAATGTCCACCTGTTAATACTAATGACAAATCATAGCTCTCAAAGACGTTCACAGAAAGAAAAATGAGCTCTCTGGAACACAGCCACCATTTAACTGTAAGAAACTAACATCTATGGCAGTGGCTCTCAACCTTCCTAATGCTGCGACCATTTAATACAGTTCCTTACGTTGTGGTGGCCCCCGACCATAAAATTATTTCCTTGCTACTTCATAAATGAAATTTTGCTACTGTTATGAATCGTAATGTAAATATGTGACTGACCCCCAAAGGGTCAGATTCTTCAAATAGAGATGACTGACACATGAAGAACACAGCAGTGAAGCACTTACTGTTTGAGTTTTTCTGTGAATATGTACTGAGTGAAGTCTTTCATTGATGGAGCAAAATACATAGTGTCCTTTATTTTGATACCTTTACTCTCAATGTGATTTGAAGAATTAAACCGTAACACATAAAACGGATGAGCAACAGGTCCAAATATCTCAAATATCTACAAAACAGAAAACACAGAATACATATCTTTCAATAATGATTTGAAAAGTCGCAAGATTTTTTAAACCACTGATAATTGCTAAAACAAGGCAATTTTATATGTTACAGCAATAAATTATTTTCCTTTTACACTTGAAGTTCTCATATTTTGATTACAAATGCAAAAACTTTATTACAAACCTTTTTTCAAATAAAATAGTATGCTTTTTTGCCAATTCAAATAATTTTGGTGGTACATGCTAGATGTAAACAATGAATTTTTCTCTCCATGTTCATGACTTATATGCTACACAGAACTATAGGACATAGTCAAAAATTGGAATATGATGGAAAATATAAAAGCAAGCTTCTGAATCAAAAGATAAAGGGTCAATTAATGTTGTTTTCATAAAATGCTGGCACTTCCAAGTGAAGCCCTGGCTTGACTTAGTTTCAAAGGCAGAGCAGCTGGCCCAGTGCTGCAAGTCAGAAGGCAGTCTGGCCTCTTCTCCACAGCTGGTGAGTGGACACATAATCCTCCTTTGTAGCCTAGCATACTTCATTAACTTGTACTAGTTAAGGCAGTTTCAAATTTGTTCAGTATCATATGTGAAGCATGATGGACTTTTCGAAGAGCATGATGATTAAAGAATCTCCATTGTTTCTTTTACCAACTTACCCTTGGGTACTTGATTTTGGTAAGTGTTCTCATTTTGCAATTCAATCTTATATTCACCATCATTAAAGAGCAAAACTGCTAACCTAGCAAGGTAAGACTATTCTTATATTTATGAATAAAAATAAGCAGCTGTAATTAATGTAATAAAAATGAAAACATTCTGAAATATATGCTAATGCTTCTTTTAATTTTAAAAAATAAAACCAATTTAACAAAATAACAAGATAAAAGCTTTGAAAAGATTTAGAAAAATAGCAGACTTCTTCCAATGAGCTGCACGGGATGAAAGGGCTGTCAGCACTACCACTCTCACTGGCTTATACGATATGTGTCTTCAGTAATTCATTATCTTACCTTCTTTAGTAATTGAAACACAACTTCCTGGATAAACATGTTTAAGACAGTGATAATCTACATCATTAAAGAAAATTCCCATGACTCTAGTAATATATGGTAACCAGTGTATTATATGGTACCATGTAACACATGGTACGTAAGGCTCATCTCCAGGGTCTTATTCCCTGGATAGTGTGATTCCATTTTTTTCCTTAATTGTGGATTCCTATGACAACTTCAGGCCTATGCAGAGCTTGGTTTGCACTATAACTGCAACTGAAATTCTTGCACACATTTTAAGTAACCATTTCCTTGGGATCTGAAGTGTTTGTGCTTCACAGCTACAAGTAAACCATTAGGAAGTTTTAAGTAAAAAAGTATCACATAGCAAGTGCAAGGAAGGGTATGACAGACTTAGCATGCACAAGTACTGGTAGGCATTCATGATCTGACCTAAATCACAGGAAAACTTGGCTAAGTTCAAATCAAGCAATTTACCTAATCAGGATTACTTAAAAGAAGGATGTAGGAACATTATTTTACCAAAAAAACCCTTATGATCCTCAGAGTGTAGCTCTGAGGCTGAGCAACACCTGGGGGTGAAACTGAAGAGCAACCTCTGGGTAATGCACCTTCTTATACAGTTTCCTGTGAGTTCTCTGCACCTGCACTAACAGTCTACTCAACTTCAGAAAGTTTGTAACTGCACATCACCTAGCGTGAAATTACAACAGAGGGCTTTTACTGTGAGAAAAGCACAAAAAGCCAAGTTTAGAGGAGTAAGAACAGACATTTACTTTGAGCCACCTAAAAGCATCTTTCTACAGAGAATCTGTGAGGAAACAACTGAGGAGCAGATGTAACAGTGTGCAGTCCGCTAAATTCTCCTCTTCCAGCCTTGCTCGACTCAGTTATCAGAATGCAGCATGGCAAAGATTCTAGTGGAGGGTGAGCTACACCACCCCTTCTAGTCACTCAAGAGGTCAGAGTTCGTCCATGCTTTCTCCAAACAGAAATCTACCAGGAAATAGACCTACAATAGCTTGTATTTCCTATTCTGGCCACTGGTTTGTTTCACAAATATCTAGACTCTCCTCTGCTCCAACCCATTTTGGAGGAAAGGTGTTCAAATCTCTAACTACATTCTATTTCCTTCTTTGTCTGAGGTAGGATCTTGTTCCATTCTGTTCAGACTGCTGAAGGTTGGGCTTACCTTCCCCATTTCAAGTTTACAACGTTCTCTAGGGAAAATTGAAACACAGATGGCATTTTTGCCTCTGCATAACTTTCATCTAATGCCGATTAAAGTTTATTAGTCTCACTTATAAGTCTAAAAATTCACATATATATGGGGCATAAAAATACCATTTTTTAAAAGATTGAATTAGCAAAGCATGTATTCTGAAATTAAAATTACCCAAAGACAATCTTGAGAAAAAAGGAGATGTCATGAAAATCATAATAAGAACTAGAGAAACAATCACTTTTCATAATTTTATTTCAGATTAAAAGAAAAATCAAGTAACGAATTTCCCTTCCTTTTCCCTCTCTATTCTGTTCCACTTCCTTGAGGACACACCAACAAGCATTCTGTTTTTGCTAGGGCAAAACTGGTTTCTTCTGAAACAGTGCAGCGGGCATGGAGAGCTACCCACAGCACAGTCATGTGGCCTCTCCCCCTCCTTTCCTCTCTGCAGCCTAGGGTTGTTTTCTTCCCAAGTGTATGGAGATTCGCACTGGCACCAAGAATGTCCAGTCTAAGTTTTCCAAGGAGGAAAAGCACAGCATCCTCCCCCCCCCCAGCCTTTCCCCTCAAATAAAAACCGTTCTCAATGGCCTAAGTTCTGCCACTGACTGCTTTGTAATGCCTGAGGGGAAACTAGCCAGCCAAATGAAACATAATGTAGGTGGTGAAAGGAGGCAGGACTTGGTAAAACTTGATCCTTTCTAAGCTGTTTTAAAATTAAAACAGTATGGAAAGCAGAGAACTGAGAAAGGTATGTGAGTTCACCCAAGAATAGTTCCTTCTTCCTGATTGAGTGTAACTCACTTTGATCTCCTGAAACAAAAAAAAGTTCATCTGGGAAGAACTAAATTCCAAAAGCATGTTGCAGAGAAGAACCTAAAATGTGAACGAGTTTCAAAGTCACTAATGTACAAAACAAAAATGATAGCTATTACTACCCTGTGGAAATCCTACTCACTCAGCTCTGAGTACCTGTGGGGAGAACAGCAATGTCAGATTCAGTGTTTAGAACCTCTGCCCTTAAGTCTCTGACAAACAAACACTGAGGAACAAAAATCTTCACATGTGAATTCACTGATCCATGCAGCAGAGAATTCTAGGGGACAGTAAGGCAATTTACAACACACACGAAGAACTGAGAATGACTTAAAACTTGATGACTTGTCTACTTAAACTCTTAAGACAAACAGGAGAAAACAATACAGAAACAATAATTTGTATGATGAGTTTTCACAAACCTTCCCTGCTGCTTGTCGATCACTTTTGAAAACGACAGTATCCTCATTAACTGGAGGTATGTTAGTCAGAGACTCAATTATTACTGAAAAACAGACAAAGAACAGGTTATGGCTTACAAAGAAGATATGCCATCATTTAATCACAAAATGTACATCATAGAGCACTGGAATTCATTCCTACCAACTTTTGCTTGTTACTGACAAACAGAGAAGGTGACAACAGGCCCATTGTAATTTCTATTACAGACCTTTCTTCAAAAGAAGCAAATGCATAGTATGCCAAGGGTTTAGTTAGCATAATCCCCAATTCTTGTAAATGATACAGATTTTAAACTGGTCTACACAGCAATATGCAACACACATACACCACAGTAACACAGAATATCATACTATACAGATAATGCCATGGTCGCTGGAAAGGGAAGCTCATATTATTAAAGGTAACTCAAATTTTTTCTTTTGTATCTCAATTTAGTGCTGCAATTAGTAGTTCTAAGTCCTAAATATAATTCCATGATGTCAAATTCAAGAGACCTCACACATACACACACATACACACAGTAAATAAATAAAATATAAAGAAATACACATCATGGAGCAAATGTAAATGCAGTAAATGTAGCAACCGGAGTTAAGTTTTAGAATTATTTTTATAAAAACAAGTTTTTACTTTAATCAAAATTAAAATCAGAATATTACAAAAGTATGGTAAATACTAATTTTTAAAAGTATTGATATAGCTGTTGTTTAGAAAAGGGTCAAAAGGTAAAATTTCATTTCAACCACTTATACAACTGATCAGGAGTAAGACTGGAATTCTGTGTTACGTAGGTTCTATAAATTAAGAGGGCTTGTAATTTAGCTGCTTTCCCAAATTCCAAAACCCTATGGCTTTCTCAGCTCCTAACTGTAGTCTTAGATTTATCTCACTGTAAGAGTTAGTGGTTGTTCTTGGTTGATTATCATAACTTTCCCATCACTAGATCCAACTGCCAAAGACTCTACATACTATGGTTTGCAGGACAGAAAAATTAAGCCATATTCAGTGGGCTGTGGAAGGGAAAACCTCTTGGTCCAGGGCCTTGTAGGATCAATCGCTTTATCCTTTGGTTGTTCATCTTTCTATGAAAATCTGCAAACTTTTGTCCTCAGCAAATCCAGGGTTAATGGAAGAGGATGGAGTTCATATTCTTGAAGGCAAATCTCTCTATTTCCCACACATAATACATGGTTAGAAAGAAGTACCAGTTTCCATGCTTTCTCATAGCCAAAGAGAAGAGGCATGATGTGAGGTGCTTCCTCATGCTCAGGAGATACTACTGATTCTACTGTCCTGGCTGATTGTGTACTGAACCTTTCCAAGGGATAGGCAAAAACAGATGTAATGATGGTGAAAGGATCACACAGAGGATAAATTCCTGGCTTTAAGAATGAAGAAGCCAGTTGGTGGCGCACGCCTTTAATCCCAGCACTCGGGAGGCAGAGGCAGGCGGATCTCTGTGAGTTCAAGGCCAGCCTGGGCTACCAAGTGAGCTCCAGGAAAGGCGCAAAGCTACACAGAGAAACCCTGTCTCGGAAAAACCAAAAAAGAATGAAGAAGCCAGTGGTGTTGGCACATGCCTTTGATTTGATCCAGCACTCCAGAGACAGAAGCAGGTGAATCTCTGAGTTTGTGCGGCAGCCCAGCTAGGAGACCGGCTCCCACATTTTATGATAAGGTACTATTGAGGAGTGAGGGATAAGAGATATTAGATAGAAGATTAGAGGGGAGAGAAACAGAAACACAGGATAGCCTTGAGAGGGCCTGAATCATTATCCACTAGCTCCTTCTGTCTCTTCTAAAGGGCTATTTATAGGAATGCCAAGGGGTGGAGCAAAAGACCTCCCCCTAGCTCAGCCAAGTGCAGACCCTTCCAATCACCTGGCAACCATGCATGTGGTCAGGCAATCCTCTAATGCAGCCCTGCTGGGTAAAGCATGCTCAGATCTCACTAGGAAACCTATGTGGACCTCCACAAGTTTGAGGCCAGCCTGGTCTACAGAGACAGTTCAGGAGAGGGCTACACAGAGACTATGTCTCAAAACACCAAAGAAGAATGAAGAATAGAGACATGAGACAGGAAACATGTAAGTTGAGTCTAGAAACCAAAAGGAACAAAAAAGGAGATCCTCCAAAGAGTCTAAGAATGGGGTTCAGCATTCTTGGTTATCTGATTTTAGCCTACTATGACCAGACCTGTATCAGACTGCAAGTTCACAAAGATGTTAGATAGGACATTTGTGCTGTTTTATGTCATAAAACTTTTGTCAACTTGTTACAGACAATAAAGTAAACCAAATCAGAGAAAATTCTCAAAACATGCCAGCAAAGACAAAAATAAATAAATAAATTTAACTAAAAAATCAGTATTATACAAGTGACTAAGATAAACTGTATTCTTTTTAAAGAAAATTTACTACATCAAGTCCTTGACTTATTGTTAGTACATGCCTGGACACAGATTTTGTTAATAAAAGTTACTTACACACCTAATTGTTCAATAATGCTTGAAACCTTCCCAAGAGGCTTTAGTTCAATGTCTTCTGGCAGAGTAACAGTGAGTTCTTCAACAGAAGGCAGTTCCTGTAACACAGGGAAAAGCATTAATCATCTTCCAGCTTCAGTAACTTAAAAAAAGAGAAATATTTTCCATTTAAAGTGTGACACAGATTGTTAAAGATGTAACATTAAGGGCTTAAGGCACTCCTTTGATGTTTCCTATGCATAGCTGATTGAACTTCTGATTACATTTCTGGCACTTACGTGGCTCAGTAGCTCTAAAATATAAATCCAATGAGATGAAGAATGTAGACTTAAGTACTATCAATCACACTCGACAAGAGATGACCTCTTTAAAGAAAAGCTTATTAAGGAATCCACAGACATCCCAAATGAAGAGTTCTACTAAGAACTACAATTCTTCCACAGCAGGAGAGCTCTCTCTTTGAGCTGTTTTGTTAATTTGTCTAATTAATTAATGTGACTTTAATTATAGTAGAATAAACCATTAGCAATCTTTCCTGTCACTATGTGAAGAGTGTAAGTCTGACAATGACATCAATCAAATACAGAATTCTTGGAAACAGATGTGGCCTGTAAAAGCTGAGAAGGTGGTGTTTACTGCATACCTTCTCTTTACACGTTAAAAAATATTTAACACCCACAGATTTCTTTTTTGACCCAACTGTAAAGCATACCTCAGTTGTTATAGAAACTAAATGCTGAACTACAGGAAGCAAATGCTAAGAATAAAACTGACACTAGCTTTCCTAGTAATTAAACAGCCTTTTGCTCTTGACCCTTAACCAATGATAATCACTCCCAAAGGAAACTGGAAAGCGCAAAGGCCCTGGCAATGACGTCAGTGGTTATTGGTGGGATAATGTTTGGAGAAATGTTGAGAAAGATGAGAAAAATCTAAATAATACAAAGTATAACGCAAATGAGTAGATTATGGGTAATAGTTTTTCCCTGCAGGAACTTTAAGTTTTTAAAAGAAAGAATCATTATAGCAGCTTTATTCATAACAGCCAGAAACTGAAAACAACCTAGATGTCCCTCAACCAAAGAATGGACAAAGAAAATGTGGTTCATTTACACAGTGGAGTTGTGTAAACTGAGCTGTTAAAAAATTTAAAATTTACATGATTAGGAAAAAAAAAACAAGTCACCCTGGGTGAGGTAACCAGAAAAGACAAATATGGTATGTACTCACTTATAAGTGAATATTAGCTGTTAATTAAAGGATAACCATGCTATAATCCACAGACCCAGAAAGGGTAAGTAACAAAGAGGACTTAGGAGGGGATGCATGGATCTCCCCAGGAAGGGGAAACGGAAGAGATTTCACAGGTGGGCAGGGGTGGGTGGGAAAGGGATCGGGAAGGATGGGGGCGGGGAGAATGGAAGGAGAGTGTACTGGGAGAGACTTCTGGAATTGGGGGAGGAACATTCTGGGGGTGATATGGAAACCTAGTGCAATGGAAACCTCCTGTATCTGACTTTTAGTAATGGGGGATATAGAGCCATCTTCTGTAACCAGGCAAGGCTTCCAGTGCTGGGACTGGGACATCAAGCCAGTCACAAAACCTTTGACCTACAATTTGTCCTGCCTGGCAAGATGTGCTAGGTTAATAGTGGCACAGAACTTGAGGGAGATGCCAACCAATGACTGATCCAGGTTGAGATCTATGCCACGAGAGGAAGCCCATCCCTGACACTGCTTGGAGGGCCAGAAACCGGAGTCTGAATAACCCAGAGACCTAACTAAGATAGAACCAAACAAGACTGGTTCAAATAAATAAATAAATAAATAAATAGTCAATCAAATGATTCTGAATGATACTCTGCTACACTCATAAACTAGAGCCTAGCCCAATAGCCATTAGAGAGGCTTCATCCAGCAACTGATGGGAGCAGATACAGAGACCCACAGCCAAACATTAGGTGGAGCTTGGGAAATAGTATGGAAGAGGGGAGGAAGAATTGCAGGAGCCAGAGGGGTGAAGGACACCACAAGAACACATCTCATGGAATCAACTAAGCAGGGCTCATAGAGCTCACAGAGACTAAAGCAACAATCAAGGAGTCTGTATGGGTCTCTGCTCTAGGTCCTGTGCAGATACATAACGGTGGTGTAGTTTGGTGTTCTTACGGGATACCTAACAGTAGGAGTGGAGGGTGTCCTTGACTCTTGCCTGCTCTGAGGAGGCAACCTAGTGGGCTGACTTGCCCAGCCTTGATGTGAGGGTGTGTGCCTGGTCTTATTGTAATTTGTTGTGCTGTGGTGCATATGTAGTTGGTATCCCTGGGAGGGCTGCTCTTTTCTGAAGGGGAAAAGAGGAGAGGTGGGGAAAAGGAGTGGGAGGAGTGGAGGGAGGAGAAATTGCAGTGGGGATGTAATATATGAGAAAAGAATAAATACATTAGAAAAAAGCAATCATTTTAACCATTTATTTAAAATACACTTTCCTTCTGAGATATGCTAATTTTTTTCTAACTCAAAGATTACTTACAAAGACATACACTAAGGGTTGCAGCCAACTCAACACAACAATTTGCCTCAGCATGGTTAAAACATGCCTAGGGTTAGAGGAAATAATTTTGTTTCAACTGTCAGATTTCTTCTGAATATTTTTTGGGAGGACAACCACCTGCCATTTTTGAAACTTACTATTTTTTTTTTTTTTGAGTATGCGTTTTCCCTACATGTATGTCTATGTACCATGTGAATGCTTGGTGCCCAAGGAGACCAGAAGTGGGCATGAAATCCCTGGAACATGAGTTACAGATGGTAATGAGTCACCAAGTGGGTGCTGGGAGCTGAACCTCTCTCTTAAGGGCTGAGCAATCATTCCAGCCCCCACTCGCCATTTTAACACAATAAAAAAAACCAGAAGGTTTTCTGGTAAGATCCTGCTTTGAAGGTGCTAGCATATATATCAGACACCAGTCTTTCAAAGTAAGTTCTAATTGTAAAATATAGGTTCATGTTAAAAAACAAACAAAAAACACTCTTTAGTAGTACAGAATACAAAGTAAAAAACAATTCCTAACCTTATCCTTGCCAACAAGCTTACTATCGTATCACAAGCCTGTGTTTCCTTCAAATACATTCACTATGCCGATACGAGCTTTATCTACCTTGATACTTTTCACTCTCCTGAAATACCCCTGCTGCACACCGCATTTCCTTTAAAGCCTGCATATTTTCCTACACTAAAATAAGTATCTACCCAATTGTACTTAACACCTACTGCATGGTCTGCAGAGGTGTGCCATAATCTACCACAGTAATCATGTAATTATTTATGTCCTCTCAAAAAATCTTTGTCACACATGTTTTTACATGACTTTTGTGGTAAGTAGACCTCTTATATTAAAAAAGAAGTATTTTATATTTTGACACTGACTTGCTAAATTTATTCTAAAAAACACTATCGATTCACACTTCCTACACTGTGCCATTACTGAGAAGCAAACTAAAAATCACTGCCAGTTGATATAAAATAAAATAGTATCTTGCTTTAAAACTGTTTTCTTTGAATTTGACTGATAAGACTGAATATCCTTACCATATTTCTTGGTGATCTGCATGTGCTTATGAACTGCACATGTAATTTATGCAGTCTTCTTCTGGAGGATTTCTGTTATTGACTTTTATGAGCACTGTGGATGTCTAAGAACACTTTCCTTGTTTCAAATACCCAGCAAA